>QYTT01088294.1:0-19785 GCA_006980735.1 Dasypogon diadema | reverse complement strand
TTTAGATTTAGAATGAGGCGGGGCTAAAGTAGCCTATGCACTGCGGCCACTAGTTGGCCTATTGTGCTCCGCACAGTTTAGAGTTCCTCCATCAGTCCCACTCTCTCAAGAAAGAGCAGTATCTTTTTGAAGGAGACGTTCTCGAAGTCTGTGGGCCTCAACAAATGTGCTCCAAACAGCTGGAATCGACATCGTGCAACTGCCTCGCATTCGCAGAGAATGTGCTCCGACGTTTCCTCCTCTTCGAGACAGAGTCTACATACCCCGGTGGTTTCAATGCCCATCCGATTACTCTGTATTTTATACAGAAAATTTTCGCAAAATATATTTATTTACATCATATAAAAACCACAAAAGGGCATTGTTTTGTTGAAAAAACTTCTTGAGCACATGTGGGTTAAACGTATACTGTTGATAACTCAAAAACGGGTGGAGATGTGGTAATTCCTTTAGGTTTTCAGTATAATTTTATATTGGTAGCAAACTTTTTGAAAAACACAATTATATTTTCGAGAATAGCAGATAATTTCACAGACTATGCCCATAGAATTCTAACAATTACAAAAATCGTACAAGAGTTTATTGCATCTCGTTTGTTTGCCTATAGATTTGATAAATTTCTAATGTCCCCTTGTTACTCAGAACACATTTGAAATGTTTATCAAGGGAGACAATGAGATAAATTGTCTAAATAGTGGAACCGCATTTACTCAAATTTTCATGTTCATGACTTTGCGTTTTTGTATTGTATGTGTGTGACACGCGTGGAAAGTCACTTAGAAAATCCATGCCATTTCGCAAATAAGCATGTCTTCTCTAGTTATTATATTTCTATGTTAAACACTTACTAGAGAATCTACCTGTCTAACAGACCAATTAAGGAGAGCACGTTTCGAAGCATACACATTGCTTTTGTTCTCTTTTGAGTATTTGAAGTTGACGACTAACATTTTATATTACCTAAAGGACCTAAGGAGACTCATGTGCAATTAACTGCAGACCTATCTGCAATCCAATGCTAATCTCACAAAATGGAAATTCGAATACCGCAATCATCGTTTCTTCCTTGATAAAGGCGATATTTGCTATCTAACGCTATTCGGTTTCTCTAAATTACTGGACAAGTTATATTTCTACAAAAGTTCCTGGACAAGTTATTTGACAATTTCAACATTGGTCGTGCGGCAATCAGCCACATTTGTGTTTTTTTATTTCAGTATAATCAACAAGTAAGTGTTAATGGTAGCTTGTCTTCCATCTCTAGGATTATATCTGAAGTTCCACAGGATTCAATCCTTGGACCGTTATTATTCAGATTGTCTGCTGATGATGTCCAACTCTATATATCTAGACCCATTGGATTGATAGAGGACTGTGTATCTACGTTAAATGTAGTCTTGGAACGTGTATACCAGTTGTCTAAAAATAACGCGCACTCTGATTTCTCTCCTGTTATATTAAACGGCAACGCCCTTAAATACCTAAGTAACGGGAAAAATCTTTTGTTATTTGCTGCAGCGCTACCAGGTCCACTCGTTGTAAACTAATACAAACTCTTATCATACCCCCTTACCTTCACCTTCCGAAGGTCAATATTTCTTGCTAGAGGATTTCGCCACAATTAGTGTGGCTTTTAGTGAATTCACTAGGTTTATGTTTCTTACGATCAATGAGAATGTTGAGTCTTCTTATTTCTCCTTGATTAGCTAGAGGTTCTATGTGCCCCTTTTAACGAGGGAGTTTTTGCGTCCGACGCTCGAAAAATAGAGAGAAGGGATAGGATAGGATCACATGCGGTAAGAAGCCGGGTTGTGCTTCCGACTTAAATTTTGTTTCCAGCCAGCAGCAGGAAGAAAGAAGCTCGAACAGGAAGTTTTTCGGGTTCCTCTTTGTGCTTATTTCATGAGTTCGGGTGGGATGAGAGCTATCTTTTTCTAGAGAACGAGTACATTGAGAGCAGAAATGACAAGAAAGAAATCTGAAAACGGAAATGAGAAAGAAAACCAGTTTCGTGCATGACTAAAAAACTTCCTCGTAGGATTTGTGCGGAAAGTTTTATTCACTTTCACAAAAGCATAGACGCAAAATTTCTTTGTCAAAAAAGGTATTATATCGTTCAGGCTTGCCAATTGTGCAATTCCCTTCCCTCAAATGGAAACGACTTCAGCTGGGGTTTCCAGGGCGCGTCCATTTCAATATTTCAAGTGTCGTGAAAAGTCCTAGGTGCTGCACATTGCTTTGTATATTAGCAATTTGCTTTAATTTCTGCATTTTACTTTTAATTATTTTATTTTAAATTTGTTACCTTTTGATATCTTTTTGAATTTCAATTTTTACTTTTTTTCTCTTCCTATTAATTTTGTTATATTTTTGAAATTTTGTTTGTTTTTATTTCATTTTAGAATTTCGATTTTTTTTCGTCCCGTTTTCATTTCTAAACCACTGCACTGAAACTTACATTCCGAGTGCGAGGTTTGATTTACAAGCAAAATGCTGAATAGTGCAAAGCTGCGGTTTTAGGAGAATCGTTGAAAGACAAAAATTAGCGAAATTAGAAAGTAGTGTCGAAATCTACGAAGAAATAACCATTGGAGCTGATGTTAAGCGTATTGCGTATTGATGCATATCTAGCTCTAACGAGCTATAAAATAAATCAAATATCAGTGGTTGAGACTGTTTTTCTGACGGAAATTTTATTTGTGAAGCCAGTAATAATTTCTTACCAAATATTCTGGCTTACTTGTAACATATGCCAGGTTAAAATTTCTCAATGTCCTCTTCCCTAAAGTTTCCTTCTGACTAAGCTGTGCTGTATGCATCTTAGGGATGTCCCTTGAGTTTACCTTAAAAAATCGAGGAGCAGTTAATAGACGACTTTATTGCGGAAAGGAAGCAGATACGGAAAGAAATTGGATTGCAGGCCCAGAAGATTCAAGAAGAAAACTTCTTTTGCTTTTTTTATTTAAGGTGTTGCCTAGGCTCAGGGAACAACCCTGTGATACACCTAGCACAACTTAGGTGGAAGGAAATTAGTAATAAAAAATCCTTTATGCAGTATAGAGTTTACGAGCTCGTCAGAGTTTGGTCATGTTATCAATCCATACCCGACGTTTTAAGATAAGGATCGATATCACATTTGAGAAATTGGTTGTCTTGAGGTTCCATTCCAGACTTGTTTTCAGCTGACCATATGAAACTTTGAGCATGTTCTCAAGATAATGACGACACAGATGAAGAAGAAGCCTATGGGACGCCGGGGTCGAACGAAACTAGTCCCTAAATACCCTAAAAATTGTGGATAAACTTTTAGGTAGACCTAAATTGTGTAGGCTTCACTAATACAAGGCTGCCTATCTGGTGCTGTAATGGAGGAAGTCTCTTCTTGTTGGAAACCTTTCGGTTCTCGTCTTATATCTTCAGCATATCTCGACTAACTCAGTTGACAAACTCACTTCTAAATTCTCCCAAAATGATTTCGGCAATGGCATTATATTTGCTCCTACCATAAACAATAAGCCTCATTCCAACAAGTAAATCGAAAGGCGTCATTTTAGTACCTTTCTATTGAGTTATGTTATTCATGAATTTTATGTAACTTGATTGGCTCGTTGTTCTTTTAACAAAACTACAGTAATATAGCTCTAGAGGTATGAGACGGATCCAGAAATGGTAAATATATTTCTAGAAGTATGTCATAAAGGTATGCTGTGCCATGAGATAAATGCGTCTTAGGTAAATACTTTATTTGTAATATAACCACATCATTTTCAAAGGCTTTCTGCTATATGATATATTGCTTGTGCACCAAATTAACTAGGGAGATTTTAAAAGAAAATTAATGTGACTAAAATCGTTAGTCGAAATTCCCATTATATTCCCTACAGTAGGTACTGAAATTTACACAAAGCATATTCCCCACATCAGGGGCTACATTAATAGTGTTCAGTCATGAAATTTCCAATCAACTTCAATTATCCTGCTGGGATCTTTTAGTGGATACTCCTCTTGGTTCCTGAGCTACAAGAAAGGAAAGTTTGTACAAAGTAATTTCTTGTTTCCAACAAAACTGAAACCCTATTGGAAAATGGTCCTGCAACATACATATAATAGGTCATTATACAACTCTATCGGTAGTTTGAATTTTCAGCCTTTACTCCGCAAATACTCTAGAAAATTTTGCCGTAGACTAAACTTGTACCCTTCAGTGTACCTCAAAATACTAAGTAGAAAATTAATTTTGATTCTAATTAAACAACAAATTATATTAAAATATAAAACTTCCTGGAGACTTTCCGCAATTGGGTGAAGTCTGTCATTATCAGCGTTGCAAACATTCCAGTGTTAGTGTGGTCCTTCCCACAGAAACGAACCTTGTTGGCCTCCATCCAGAGTATAACTTAAGTGTCCTTTCAGGAGCTCTCTATTTAAATGAAAATGATGTGAAATTATTATTTAACAAGTGGGGTACCACTCGAAAAATTATTCAACTACCACCAACTCTTTAAGTGAGAAGCCGTAGCTTCATAAATTCTTGGAATAATTTCAAAACCCCTGCAAAGTAAGGCGCCTTTAATGACTTCCTCTGGGTCGCGCCATTTTTCCCAACAATTGCCTTACTTATGCAAAGTCAGAGAACTCAGGCCAGTGATGATGGCAAAGAGGGTTCATGCCAACTTTTCAGATAAATCTGTCTTCTGAATATTTCAAACACCTCGATAATGTCTTCTGCGATGCTAATAAGCATTTACTACATTAGGGGCGAGTGTTACGGTTTCCTGTTGTTAACTCAATACCATAAATTGACTTTAGCTTTGTATAATGGTAATTAGCACATAAAAATTCAGTAACAGACCTGACTTTACTTGCAACCAGGCCTAATATTTACTTATAACTCGAAGCATGTTGTTGATTTCTTAAAAAAGGACTTTTTATAATCAGTAAATGCAATATCTGCTCTTGCATTAATTTAAATTAATTTCTACTGAGATTAGTAATTTTTACTATCCAACATGAGGTAGTAAGCGGTTACATACCGGTTACATCGAAATCTTCAAAGTAAAACTGCAATCCAAATACAGGGACAAAAGTCAATTATAATTTAATTCCAGTAGGTACAATACGAACACTATACTATGTAAAGATGGTATCGTGAGGGAAGCAAAACTCAATAAATCTTGACATTTTTATCGGTACTTAGGTAAACGAAACAAAGGGTGTCTTTGTTTATTTCTTGTACTGTTTTAGGAAGTAGAACCTTCCAATGATACATTGTTTGTATTGAATAATGTCTTCTTATTGCTCTGTACGGATGACAAAATATTGTAGAAAGCTCGATATTCTGGGGTATTATCTGCTAAAAATTGATCTTTATTTGAAGGGAGGACAACTGATTAAAGCAATCTATGTGGGTATTAACACTGATTGGTATACTTACAACGATTGGATTTTTGGAAATCTATTATTAAGGTAATAAAATTACGAGTTTGCTGCAAATTTTACTCTATTGAATTCAATAATATACTTTATTTCTGCATCTGTCGATTTTACAGACTTGCTCTGCAATGGTCACATCAATACAGAGGTTAACATGTTCTACGTCAAGATTTTCGAGGTTTTTACATCCTGTGTTCCTTTTGAGCGTCAGAGGGTTTCCCCAGCCTCGCCTCCGTGGTTTAACGTGAGAGATTTGATGAACAGGAAGAATAGGCTTTGGAAGGCCTTTTTCAGAACTAGAGATCCAGTTGACCACCGAAAGTTTGTAGAGTGCTATGACGAGTTCAAGATGCACTCATCTGCCCTTTATGAGGCGTAAATTGCTGACACACGTAATAACCTGTGCATTGATCCACGGACTTTTTATAAGTTCGTCAATACTAAGAGGAAGACTTTTAGGTATTTGGTTGCGTTATATCTTACCGCATACCGCTTCGTCCTTGTGACAATTTCCTGACTTGAGAGATGCAGGCCTCAGCTTCGACAATCAATGGAGTTTCCAATTGGAGTATTTTAACAAAGCTGCGGAGACATCTTGCTACTTCTTCTGAAGTAAAATTAGCACTTCTTTTCACACTCATATCTAAACACACTCTTTGAATTATTTCCTTTTAAAATCACTTCACTTGAAAATAAACTGGAAACGACATCGTTTGGAAATTCTAAATAGAATTTGACATTTTACAGTAGTCCACAAAGCAGACAAGGAATGTTGAACGTTCGTTTAGTTAAACGCTCGTTTAACTATCCTTGCAAAACACCAAGGGTTTAAGTACTTAGTTTAAACTTGCTTATAAGTTTAACTAAACTAACGTTTAAACTGTAACTGAAAAACCGTGCATAAATTATTGTTCTTATGGTGTAATTCTCCTATTTATTCAATAATTTTACGGAATAAAAATAGGAAGACATCCTGTTAATTTTTAATCGACATGTACCAATTTAAACCAATAAGGGACGATGTTAAGTGACTAAGAGAAGAGTGAAGTTACAATTATTTAGATGTGCGAAAAAAAATAATTATAACAATGGCTATTATTTCAGCTAATTGCCCGTTTTATTTATTTATTTTTATTTTTTTATTTTTATAATAGAGTTTCCCTTCTAACCCAGAAGGCGCACTTCTCAGCATATAGCCAAGAAGAATTTACCCATCTCCGCATTAAGAGTTCACACACTTCGAAGAAATGTGTTAAGATTGGGCTCCCCGACAAGCATGCAACATGTAAGAGTTAGTAAGGTCAGTCACTTCGATAAAAGAAACGAAAATAATCAGAAATGTTAACATATAACATGCATCACACGACCAGGAAAAGACGATTGCTCCATCACGCAATTGACCGCGGCACACATGCAATTAATAGGTTCATACTTATCATAGTTTGTTCTGGAGAAATTTATATGCAAAAGAGGGATGCCTCTCAGGTTGCGGCCATTCGTCCAGAACGACACCCTACTACGGAGCATCGAAGAATCAACCTTGGAGTTCAAGAGCTGGTGGATAAAGACTATGTCTGCAATTCTACGCCAAGAAGTTATGCCAAGAAGATTAAGCTGTTCACGATACGGTGGAAGAAGGTTTGTTCCAAGGGAGATCTCTAAGCGCAAACCTAACGAACCTGCGCTGAACAGGCTTAATACGACCGATGTGGATAGCTTAGGAAGGATTCCATACCTGCGAAGCATGTTCAAGAAGTGGCCGAACGAAAGAGTTATATAATGTTAAGGAGACCTGAAGATCAGAGAACTCTTTGGACCAGCGTTTTATGAAGCCCAGCATGGTGCTACCTCTAGAAGCAATATAGTTAATGTGGGAAACAAAATCTAGCTTGGAATCAAGTTTCACTCCGAGGTCATTAACAGATTGGACGCGAGGAATATCGGATGAAGCAAATGTGTAGTCGTAGGCAATAAAGTCTCGCTTTCTAAAGAATGTCAGAACCTCACATTTATTAATGTTAAGTTCCAAGTCATTGTGTCTGCACCAGGAGTAAAAGATATTTAAGTCTTCCCGAAGGGAAGCACAGTCATTGAGATTATTGATGAAGGAAAAAATCTTCATGTCGTCAACATAAATTAATACCTTAGAATGTCTCAACAGATGTACAATATCGTCGATTGAAAGGACAAAGATCAGAGGGCCAAAGTGACTACCCTGAGGCACTCCAGATGTCGCCTCTATGACTCTCGAACACGAACCACGAAAAAGAACCTGATAGGATCTCTCAAACAAGTACGAGTGAATCCATTTAAAGAGCAAGGTAGGAAACCCTAACTTTCGCAACTTGAGCTATATACTGGAATGTGATAATTTGTCGAAAGATTTACTAAAATCTGTATAAATACAGTCAGTTTGTAAATTATTACAAAAACCGGTAATTGTACTAGAGGAAAATTCAAGTACCCGATACAAAGCCATGCTGAGCAGCTGAGAGAATTCTTTTGCAATGTGGAGATAACTGGGAATGAACTATAGATTCCAGCAGCTTAGGTATACAGCACAATTTAGCTATTGGTATGTAATTAGAAAACTCGTTCCTAATACCTTTTTTGTGAACAGGTATGATGAAGGAGGTTTTCCATATCTTTGGAAAACACCCACTACTTAGAGACCTTTGAAAAAGAATGCGTAGAGGAACAACCAAAGCTTCGGAACATGATTTAACCACCGCTGGAGGCACTCCGTCAGCACCCGCAGTGAAAGCAAAGGCAAGACTGTCGATATGAGCAATAATGATCTCATCGGAAATGAGGGGAGATAAGTTAGCTACACATGGATGGTCGCTAATGTGTGTAAAATTGTTAATATCCGGCTCAAAGTTGGAAGGGCGAAACGCTCTTTCAAAGAACGTGGCAAACATATTGCAAATTTCAAGTTTGTCGCTACTGGATTGACCATCTAAAGACATAGTTGTAGGATAATTGTCAACTTTCTTCTTGTAGAAGGAACGTGGATCATCATATAATCTATAGCGAATATTGATAATATACTCCTCATAGAGAGCGAGTGAGCGTGCCTTGAACTCATTGTGGCACACAGCAAACCTTTGGTGATCTAAAGGGTCTCTAGTTCTAAGAAAGACCTTCCAAAGCCTACTCTTACTATTCTTCAAAGTTCTCAGCTCTCTGTTATACCATGGAAGTGACGTAGATGATACTCTTTGACGCTCGAAAGGAACGCAGGAGGCAAAAACCTCGAAAATCTTAACGTAGAACATGGTAACCTCAGTATCAATGTCATTATTACATAGTAAGGCACCAAAATCGATGGAAGCGAGCCTAATTGATAGGTCCGTAAGATCTGCCTTTTTAAAGTTGAAACAGAAATCCAATTCGTCGCTATGGCTAATATTTTCGAGCTCATAACAGACGGATATGAGAAGAGGGGGGTGATAAGAGTCAACCGTTGACAAAATAGTTGAACTTGGTTCGACCATTATGTTTCTTGTGTCAGAGAAGAAAATAAGATCCAACTGCCTACCCAAAACGTTCGTGACATTGTTCACCTGGTGCAAGCCCAAGGAAGCACATGCGTCCAGGAATTGAGATTCCCAAGGTGAGGGTTTATCTTTGGGAAGGTAGTCATCGTCATCGTCATTATATACCCATTGAACATTGAGTAAGTTAAAATCACTCAGGTATCAGGTATCAGCTCTATAATATTCTATCAAGATGGTGCGCTTCCATATCATGGAATGAATGCTAAGAATTGGCTATCTAATAACGACTTTTTAATTATGGATTTGGCGAGGTGGAATTATCAATTAGCCACCAAGATAACACGATCTAACACCTATCGATTATTTTGTATGAGGTACTATGCAATAATGTCTCTTCCACGAAAATTGATACGAAAGCTCAGTTGAAAACACGCATCCTCGAAACAGTGAGAAAGATTAGAGATATTTTAGCCTTCATCCACGGTACAGAGAACACACGGTATGGTAAGTCCAAGTGTAAGTTCCGCCATTTTTGTTTACGTGGCATCAAAGCGGCAAAGTTTTCTAAGCATGTTAAGGAATTTTTGGTTATACATATTGCCGTAAAATGCTCAATTTAGTCATGAATAAAATACGCTGGAGTATTCTCTGGGGAACATTATTGCAAGGAAATAAATGAAAAATGACTCATTTAATTCCTAAATTACTTAAAATCTTCACACAATTTCACCGCAGTGACGTCATCAGCCATTTTTCCTCTTTACCACGCCCTGTGTTCAGTACATTGTGGCCTTCATCGTTCTGTCAAGAAGCATTGAGCGACACTACGTACTCTGAATATCTCAAAATGGAAGACATATTTAGCAATTATTGTAGTTTTCACTATTTCAGAAGCAGTTAAGTTTAATAATTCTTTAATAAATTATTCAAAAAATATACGTTTCCCATTTTATTTCATAGTAGGGAATTTAGAATAGGTATGACTTCGGAGATTTGTATATTTATGTAAAAAGGGTATTTTGATTTTAAAAATATTTAGATCCTAAACAAAGAGGAGTAGGAGAGTGAGCGGGCACTCATTTAAAAGGATCATTCTTTTTCTATAGTATGGCATCAGAGTTGTATAGAAACTACGTCTAATAAACTATACGGGCTTTTTCGTAAGAAACGAGCGAAAAACTTTCAAATGCAATTGTTCGTCTCGTTGTGCTCGTCTAGTCACTTTAACTGGATGCTCTGTTTAGGAATAAGCTAACAGGAAGTAATAAAACAAATATATTACGAAATAAATGTTCGCAAAATAATAACAATGATATTCTTAAAAATAATAGTGCTAACAGAACAACTAAAATTCATTCACACATTCCTTTTATAAATTGATCAAAATCATTTGGCACTGTTTTATATGATGTACGATGGGCCCTATTCTAATCGGTTTCGTAAAATTTATTTTATGTTATGATCATAACATACATAGGAAATTCATATTTTAATGTGTTCTTTTAAAATAAATTTAGAAGCAATTGTGTGGATATCTTCTTTTATGTTTTCTTTCCAAGTCATATTTAAGGTAATTTTATTAAAAATTCGAAATATAATAATTTTTAATTTACTTAGATGCTAATTTAGATCAAATTCAAAATACTGACAGTTCCTGACATAACATAAAATTCTTAAAATGTTCTTGAGAAGTTATTTTATGTTACTGGAAATTTTATGTGATGCGGTCGTGTAACATAACATAGTGTTAAGATTTTTCCGGGGTTTGAGTTAGCAAAAGCTGAATTTTGCAAATACTGCCAATATTGCGTGAATAGTGGACGAATCTGTGCAGAAAGTGATGGAACCTAGCGGAGCAGCGCGCATCCTAGTAAGGAGCTCCAACGCGGGTACCTCCAGCGGCGACCAGGTAAGTAATTCTCTCCGCTTATCAAAACAATCTTTCTTTCTTATTCCAGTCTGCTAATGTAAACTGAAAGCAGGGGAATCTGAGGTGAGCCGTGTTCTTATTCTCTTGCGGCGCCCTTGGATTCTTCGTCTTCAAGACTTGCAACGCGCCGAGGGAGCAGCAAAACAACACCGGATGGAAGACAGCGAAAAGTAAAACACGTCTTGTGGTAATTTCGTGCAGCGCAGTGATTCCTGAGAGTAAAGATAGAACGCGGAGGTGTCGACTTAGCGCCAGACAGTGGATAAGTGTTAGGCGCGAGAAGTGAAGCAAGCGAGTCCGTCGATGGACGCGCCGTGGTGACGATATATCTGAAGTGTAGTGCGTAGCGTGGCGCCAATGGCAAAACCCCCGCGCCAACCGTACTGTGCAGTGATGCTGGGCGGCTAGGAAAAGGGTATCCTGGCGCGAAGTCTGTTCTCGATGTGCGGTGTTCACCTGACGGCTGCGTGGACTGCAGCGTTGAGGGTAAGCAGGTGCAAGAGGTGAAATCTGCCGAATGTGAAGAGTATAAGCTCGACCGATGGAAGTGTCGCGGCTTCAAAATGCGGGCGATGCAGGTGTGACGACGCCAGAAACAAGAGCGGCAAACAACGGAGCGGGCGGCGTAAGTCCAGGTAAGCGCTCCGATTCTCAGGTAACTCCGCGACGTTCAGGTGAGTGTCCTCTGCGGGTTATTTAAGAAAATAGGTCGAAATGCTGGGGAATTCGAGGAGAGCCGTGATTTGATCTGTTTGCGGCACCCTGGAATTCCTTTGCTAAGCGGCTGCAGCAACGCTGAAACGGCGAGTGGGGCCGAAAACCAACGTAGCCAGGTAAGTAAGTGTCTGAGCAGGATACTAGCTGTCCAGGAGTTGGAACAAGGAAGAGATTCTTTAGCGCCTTGCTGACCCGGTGGGGGCCACTTAGAAACAAAATAAAAACACCCTTAAGCCTATATTTTTCCTTTATTTTTTATTTATTTGTGCTTTTTTTCTAGATTTCACGGTTTTATTCCTTTACTGGAGGCGAATACGGAGAAAGATTGCCCTTCTGGTTCTGCTGCTCGCTTTTCACCAATTCCTTTGTTCTTGGTGGAGTTCCTTTTCCCAAACAAATGGCCTAGATTCCGTTTTAACCCCAACCAAACCTTAACCACTGTCTCTTTTACAATTTACATATAATTTTCCTTTCTCTTATATTGGTTTTGCCGTGTTTCAGCAGCAAATTATGAATACCGGAAAACAAAGGAAACAAAGAGGACTTAAGGCCAATTCTCTCCGGCTTGTCTGCTTCGGATCTGCGACGCCTCCTGATGGGGGATGAGAAAATAAAACTCCGGACTGAGTGACTGAGTAAACTCTATTTATTTTTTAAAAACCTTTATTTCTCGATAACTATTCACTTCGACTTTCAGTTCACTACTACTTCTAACAGGATTAAAAGTCGACAATCATGGCCGACTCGGAGAAGACTGTTCTTTTTCTTTCTTAGGGTGGCTTCGATTAAGAATTTTTTACAGCATAGGCTGCGTTCAGTATTCTTTTTAAATTTATTTTTAATTATAAATTTCGATCAACTAAGATTTCCTTCTTTTAGATTTGAAATAAAATGATGACAGAGATTTCAAGACTAAAATGGAAGATAAAACTAACTAACTAACTAACTTTAAATATAACTCTAAACAACGTCAAAAGTTCAAAGGTTTAAATTAATTGAAAATAGAGACTAATCTGTCCCTTATCTTCAATTTTCTCTAAGGTTCTTTAGGCTGCTTCTGGTTTCCATAACAATAGAATTTGACGATTATAATATGCATTTTGTGTAACATGATGTAAAATAACATAAAATTTTTCTCCAGATAGGACCCAATATCTACTTTCTACATTATTTACATAGATTACATTGGCTACGTGAAATATTGCGACGTAGATTCCAGATTTGTTTCGGATGGCATGTAGTTTCGAGAGTCTCGCGCAGAAAGATATAATAAATTCTTTGGAGTGCTTTTGTTATGTCTGAACTCAGATGTAATTATTTCTATAATTTTTCTAATCATTTTTCATAGACTTTTATAATTTCCCATAACTTATTTAAATATTTTTTATTAGTTCTTTAAAAATCTTTCGAGAATTAGGCATATAGCGAAATTTAAATTTAAAATTGCGAAATTTTAATTCAAGCGCAATATTCTCCAAAATTCTAATACGCAAAATTCGTGGTCACATATGTTTTCAATACTCAAATTTCTTGGCCACAGATAGCCAAAAGTAAACGTAAATTGATTAGCAAAACGAATCTCGAAGTTTTAAATCATAAATAAAATGTTCCCCAAAGAGCATAAATATAAACATTCATCAACAGCATAAACAAAAATATCCTCTAAGTATTCAGTTTGAAGTGATGGTGAATCAACTTTAAAATTGATAAATATCTTGACTATAAACATCCTGACGTAAACTCGCACAGCTGCGAGCGAACATATCAAATTTCATTCAGCACCAACCGTAAACATGGGACGTGACCAAAAGTGCTGACACAGCAAAATAGCCCTTTGATGCGAGATCATCAATATCGCTTGGTGATCAAAATATATGAGTTACATATTTGACTCTTTGTTTCAAATACCAGTCGGTGATCGTCCTTGATCAATCGATTAACCAATCAAGTGGCCCCTTTTGTCGTATGACTGGTGACCACCAATGATCGTTCAATATGACGAGATCCCTCGAAACCTCATTTGTTGATGTCCCTACTCTTACATTAAATCATGGAAGGATCTAGAACCTTAATTGCGCAATCTAGTAATATAAAAACAGAAGCCCTTGCACTTAGGAGATCAGAGTCAGTTATCAGTTGAGAAGTTCAGTTTGAGTTGTGTTGCATTCAGCTTGTATTGTATTGTGTAATTTGAAGATTGAGTTGAATGCGTTGCTCAGTGTTCATAATTTAATTTTAATTTATCCAAACTTGTATTGTATTTTGTAGCTTAAAAACGCACAATAAGTGTCATGGAGAGGTTTTGTGCTAGTTAAACTTGATGAACAGTCAACAAAGACACTCAAACTGGATTTTATTATATAATTTTTGTTGAATTGGGCAATTGAAACGCTAAAGATTTAATCTCGGAGAAAAACAAACTTTATTCCGTACAAAAGGTTACATGAAAAACGTTCCTGTCAACAATACAAAAAAAGATAGAATGTAAAAACAATAAGTAACAGATTACTGAAATATATGTGATATATGCTCTACTACAATAATTTATACTTTATTACAAACCACAATACTCCCCCTCCGGAACCTGATGATATCCATCAACAGGAATCATAGAGTCCAAATCTACGACTGCCATTTTGTCTCTAAATTCACTGTACTTCGTATTACCAAGTGGCTTGGTAAAGATGTCCGCAACGTTCTGCTTACTCGATATATGCTCCAGTACTATTTCTCCATTTCCAACAGCTTCCTTCAAGTAGTGATATTTAATGTCTATACTCCTACTTCTTTTTCCTTCTTGATCTGTGGCAATCTTGATTGCTGGTAAGTTATCTTCATACATTTTGATCTGTCCTATATTCAGTCCCATTGACTCGCAGATATATTTGAGATATTTACCTTCTTTTACAGCTTCGCATAGCGATATGTACTCTGCTTCGCCTGATGACAATGATATTGTATTCTGTTTACAGCTTTTCCACGATATGATATTGTCCCCTAGCATGAAACAGTATCCTGTCGTGCTTTTACGATCTTGAGTATTGCCTCCCCATGAGGCGTCCGCATAGCCTGTTAGCTGTATCTTTTGTTCACATTTCTTATATAGGAGCCCGTGATTTATGGTCCCAGACAAGTATCTGATTATCCTCTTCACTGCTGTAATACGTTCCTCTGTTGGGTTTTGTTGAAATCTACTCATATAGTTCACACTGTACGTTATGTCAGGTCTCGATCCTTGACTTATATATAGTAGCGATCCGATTAGCTTCCTATATCTTGTTTTGAATTCTTCCGTTGCTTGGTAATCGTCTGGTGCTTTAGAGTATTTTGCGTTCGCTTCCATTGGTGTTCTTCTTGTCTTACATAATGTCATTTCACTTCCATTAATCAATTTGTTGATATAGTTCTTTTGGCTTACAGTTATGTAGTCTTTTCCATGATGTATTTCAAGTCCGATAAATGTTTTAAGGTTTGTTGTCTCTTTCGTTATATATCTTTGGTTTAGTATTGATTTAAACCATGTTATTTTATTTTCGTCAACTGAGCCGATTAGAATGTCGTCTACATAATTGAGCACGTATGTTTGCTTATGTTCTTTTGACGTATATAAGCAGGCATCAACTTTTGATCTTTCAAAGCCTATTTCGATCATAAATGAAAGAAATTCGTCTAGCCATGCTTTTGATGCTTGTCGTAGGCCATACATTGCTTTCCTTAGTTTGCATAGTTTACCTTCTTCTGGAAATCCATGTGGAACGGTCATATAAATCTCCTCTTCCAGTTTACTATTTAAGTATGCAGCTTTAATATCAAGTTGTTACATTTGCATTGAATTCTGAAGACATATTAATAGAAAGATTTTAACTGTCACAGCACTTGGAACATGTGCGTATAGACTTTCTTCTTGCTGTTGCTTGCAACCTCTAGCTACAAGCTTGGCCTTCTTGATTAATTTTCCATTTGAATCAATTTTTGTTTTGAATTTTCATACTGCGTCTATTCTAGGTTGACTTTCGTCGTCAACTATGTCTCATGTCTGATTCTCTATTATGTTATCGATTTCATTTTTTATCGCATCACTCCAGCCAGTTTCTATAGATTCCTCATATGTTAGCTTTGTTTCATCTGGTTCGGATGTAGTTGTATAGGTTATGTAGTCGTCCAGTTTAGCTGGTGCGCGTCTGGTTCTTTTTGATGTCGATTCAATCTCTTCATTATTTCCCGGTTGTACGCTTTCAGTAAGATCGCTGTCTTCACTTTCCTCTTGTAGTTGTGTCTGGTTTCCGTTTTCGATATCCTGTATTGGACTTTCTACAATTTCCGCTATGTCTTTGAGTTCGATATTTACATTCTTTTGTTTTTCTTCTATCCTTCCATTTTCTATAAATTTAACATCCGATCGAATATATATCCTCTTAGTTTTCGGATCGAGGAGTCTGAATCCGGTTTTTGATATTCCTACAAATTTCCCGTATTTTGTTTCGCTGTCAAATCTGTTTCTGAACTGCTTCTCTATCAGGCTATATGCATCACAACCGAAGATATGTATTTTATCATGATTTATATTTTCATTTAAGCGCATCACTGGTGTTTCCCCTTGTATAGCTCTGCTTGGTAATCGGTTTAGGATGTATGCTGCATATGTAACGGCTTCAGACCAAAGATATTTTTCAACGCCGGAGTCCAGTAACATAGCTCTTGCCATTTCTGTTACAGTTCTGTTCGCTCTTTCGACAACTCCATTGAGAGCGTGTGTGTATGCCGGTGTCCCTTCAAATTCTGCATCCTCAAATATTTGTTGAAGTCTTTTATTTAGAAATTCTCCTCCTCCATCACATCTTATAACTTTAATTTTGTTTTCAAATTTATTTTCGTAAATTCTTTTATATTCCTCAAGCTTTTCAGGAGCTTCACTTTTATACTTTATTAGGTATATCACTATAAAGTGAGAGAAATCATCAACTATTGTCAAATAGTAGCTTTCACCATTCAATCCTGTTGGTTTAATTGGTCCACAGATATCCACATGTATTTTATCAAGTATTTTCTTTGCTCTTGGTCTTGTGCTTGTGGTAACTTATTTGATTTTGCTTCTATACAAATACGACATGTACCTTTTGTTTTTATGCATGATGAATGACCAAGACGTCTGTGCCATAGGTCTGTGTCACCGGTTAGTTCGAGATGAGCACTGTTGATTTCTTTCGACTTTTCATTTTGTGTGTTTATCCTAAATGCCACTTCATATAGATTACTTTTCCGCTCACTGATCGCGATTAAATTATTAGCTTTGTCGAATATTTTTGCGATGCCATTTTCAAAATGTATTTTAAAACCTTTTTGTTCAAGTTTCTTAATTGAGAGAATGTTACGTTTTAGATCATCTGCAGTTAGAATGTTAGTTACAGTAATTGGAGTATTTTGATACTTAAGCTTGATGTTTCCGGTTTCTTTTGCTGTCAGGGAGATATTTTTCTTGGCCACTGTAATTTTGATTGGTGTTTTGAGTTGATCACAATTGTACATGATGTTTCGGTATTCAGAACGTATAAGGTGATCAGTTGCTGCAGAGTCAAGCACAAAGTAGATGTGATCCTCTTGTGATCGTTGATTGTAGTTGGATTCACATTCTGAGTAGAAGGTTACATCACTTGTCTTTTCCTGAGATCCTTCAATTTCAGCTGTTCTCACTGCTTTTGTGTACCTTGGACTGTTTTTGACGTGATTGTATTTTCCCCGACTTTGTCTATATTGATCATTTTGACGCAAGTAGTTTCGGTCAGGTGTACTGTTACCCATTCTCGTTCTGCAGTTTCTCTTTACATGTCCTCTTCTTCCACATCGGTAGCACGTGAGGAATGCAAATTCACCACTGTTATTTATTTGTGAAGATGTTTTGGCACTTTTCAATTTCCTCTCTTCATCTAACAATCTATTTTTTACGAATTCTAATTTAATTTCTGTATCTTTAGCTGTTAGCGTTTCAATCGCTGTAATTGCACTGGCATATTCATTTGGTAGCGATATCAAGAGCTGTGCTATTATGTCGCCTTCTGTAAGAGTACTTCCAGTTGCTTTTAACGTTCTTACACACCTGTCAAATTTCACAAATTTCACATAAACAGCTATCGCTTGTTTATCAGCCTCTTTAAAATTTGTATAGGTAGCCGCATCTATGGCGGGATAGTTTTCCACAAGCACATGGTCGATGTCTTTTAATTCGAGCGTGGCTACATACCTGGTTTTCCAGAATTCGTAGTTGTCTCTGTTCAACAGTGTAATCTGAATTTGCTCCATAACTGGACCCATATCCTGTTGAATTGGGCAATTGAAACGCTAAAGATTTAATCTCGGAGAAAAACAAACTTTATTCAACCATACCAAAAAAGATAGAATGTAAAAACAATAAGTAACAGATTACTGAAATATATGTGATATATGCTCTACTACAATAATTTATACTTCATTACAAACTACAACAATTTTCTCCCTGCATTGAATTTGAGTAATTTCAACATATTTCCTAAAATCACCTTGAAACTTACGTGATTTACGATACGTTGAAGTAATTTCAAAATTACCTAATATCGAGGTAATTCTGACAAAATTACTTCCAAAATTATCTTATTCAGGAAAATTCACCAAAGCAAATTGACAGGACATTGACAAGTGCCGTGCTACTGACATTTGTCCCATTTGGTATCTCAATTTTGTAGGAAAGCGTTTCAAATGCAAAGTGTGGGCAAAATGGAAAACGAAACAATGCAAAAAAGAAAATGCAAGGAAACACCAAACAAAGGCAATTTCAGTGAAAAATAAACCTCGCAACTTTAACACCCCGACGCGACGTTGACAAATGAAAATGTCGAACGAAATCATGTCAGTAAGTGTGAACGCTCTTCGCAATTTTAAAATAACCTATCCGAAATTTCGTAATTTTGACCATAGTGTGAACACGTTATTATGCAGAAGCAGGTGATGCAGAAGTTTAAACAATTTATTAGAGCATTAAAAGTTTAATTTTTATATTGCTGCTGTAAATTATGAATGATTTTATCTTTTCTTTGTGTTTTGTTACTATATATTTTCTTAAAAGTTTCCAGAATGTGCATTTGTATGACCATATTCATTTTTGATGCAGGTATGCATGTGGCAAGACTAGCTGGTTATGACGAATTCCCGTGATAATTTCTCGTCGCTGGAGGGCCATCGTCTGGCCCCTGATGACATTCATTTTTAATATATTGTAGTAATACATAAACATTTATCTAATGCTGTTATGACACTGGCTAGTTTTCATGCTTAAAATCTGCTCGAATTGTAAGCATTATGTGAGAAGGATAGCAAGTGTTAGAAGAAGAAAAAAGAATGGGTTATTTCGCGCAGTTTGACGTCTTGTCTGTCACTTTTTGAAAAACCCACTGTTGGATTTTGTCACCTGAAAAAGAAAAACAATTAATAAAGGGATCAATTCATTAAATTAGTTTCATAAGGAAATTACTTAACTTTAAATATCCTAGGAAAACTGACGCGAACTAAACTTGCACGAAATAACTTTGCCTAGTGATCTTATTGGTAACACCAATCACCCAAATTTATCCCAAGCGGCACTCGAAACAACGGCTATCACTTTGCGACAAAGAAGATGTACCGTGGTCCATGGGACACAAGCGAGGAGATGGGCAGTTATCACCAACCCATGAGAGGAGGCGGTTCGTGTTTTAGTTTATTGGTTTTTAGTTACAAATTTGTAATTCTAAGTCGTGTTTCTATTATGAACTCAATTTGAATCACGTTTGAATTAATAAAGGAATTGTTAAAGTGCCAAGTAGTAACTCCGTTTCCTTGCTGAATCTGAGTGTCTAGGGCTAGAGATTCACCAGCGCAGGATACTGCTTTTCCACTCCCTCACACTCACTTTTGAAAGAGAGTAAGAGATTCCTAATGGCAAGTTTAAGTCAAACAAAGTTTTTTTTTGGTCAGATGAACATATTTTATTTTTAATTGAAAAAGTGCGAAAGAATTGTTACGTGTGGGATACAAGTCAACCTTCTTATAAAGATAAAAGTAAGAGGCAAATCTTTTGGTCGGATTTTGTAAAGGAGTTTAACCAAGCGTTTAATAGCAATCTTTCATATGGTTAGTATGCCCAAAAGTGAAATAACATAGCAAAATAAATTGTTCTTATTTATTTGCAGGAGAAGC
>QYTT01088292.1:26836-44459 GCA_006980735.1 Dasypogon diadema | reverse complement strand
CCTTTAAAAGGTCTTAAAGGCAAAAAAATTTCGACATTGTTTTAAATTCTAAAATGAGCCGGTGTGATCACATTAAAGTGAAATTGAGTAGGATTTATGGTGTCCTACGCCGATTATGGTTATATACTGACTTACTTCCTACTGAGCTTCGATTAAAGTTAATCAAAACGCTTATGCTACCTCATTTTATATTTCTTAAACTTGAACAAAGAAAAACTAAAGAGTATGAATTATTCTATAGAAAACGCCAACTCGAAGAAGCCTATGAAATTCTCGATGAACAAAAAACAAAAATGAAAATGAAGGTAAATAATGCTGGATTTGCGATGCTCATTTCTCTTGGAATATTTATTCAGAACGGTTTAAAAATATCATCTCCCTCTCTGTCTGTCCGTTTTAAATACTATCTTTAAATTCAATTTCCTTTCCCCTGAAGGACACACAGAAATGTGTCATCACTTGGTCATTTCATTAGAATTATCTGAGTATGTACTATTCATGTGGAGTCAGAGATATAGACTCAGAGCTCACGTACCATTTTTATGAGTTATTTGTAATTCGGGCGGAAATTGGTGTGTTGCGTTTGCACCATAACTTTTTACCCAAAGGTGATTATGACAGTAATTACAAGACAAAAATAACTAACGAGTAGCATTTTCTCAAGCAAGTACAAAGTAAATCAATTAAGAGTTTGTTAGGATTAACACAAGCTTTAGTTGCCTTGTTAAAAGGCCAACTGGGCATCGATGTGAAAAATATGTGCCAAGGATACAATGCTGAAGCACTACTAATGGGATATGAGATTAGCTCTGGGACTGTTAGAGTGGAAAAATTGCAAACCTGAAGGACAATGATACTCTTGTCCCTAGTTATGGTTATAAAAGGCTTCCAGGAGGATGTGGGAGGCTTTTGTCCTCAGCAGTAGTAAAATTCTATCCACAGGTCTCTGATTGTCAATTCTTGCATAGTCGTTATAAGAACGACTCCTATAGAGATTCCTACAGAGCAAGAAAAGCTTGCCCGGAAACTGGACAATCTCTTTTTTTGGGGAAAACTAAGCGAAATGTTACAAGACACGTGCTCTTAAGGATTTTTAGATTTGACACGATTACGATAATTCCCTTGGGATAAATAATGTGAAATTAGGTTGTCTGTCTCTACATCGAAAGCTATGAGGGCAGAGACCGAGTTTTGTAAAAAAAATTAACCCAGTACTAGAGTTCTGGACATTTCCCTCGTTTTCGAATAACGTTGATTTTCTAGGTCTTTAAAACTTTGTATTGAAATATGTCCTCTTGCGTTCATCCTGAGGGATTTGTATACTGCACGTTAACCGTCAGCAGAGGACTCTATTTGCTCTATGGTGCTCTCTCAAAGTAACAGAAAATTGCCAAGAGCTGAACTATAAATAGAGAAAAGAAATGAAAGAACATCCTTTCCTTACAAAGGACTTAAATGACGCACAGGGGAAAGAATTTCACAGAGTTCTCACAAAAAAAGTAGCTTTCATTTCAACGCGTTTCACTTGCTGAGAAACGACGTCTGACAAGGACGATAGGATTTCAAGATATCCAGTAAAAAATTATAAAACGAACTGATTCAATTTCAGTCCCATTGTGGGTATCAAAATCGATTTCTTTTTCAGTTGGTTTATCGTGTGGGTGTGATACCCACGAGATTGCAAATAAGTGAAAAATTATACTATATTTGCAGGATGTGTTTGGGAAAGAAAATAAAATAAAACTACGAGGCTTGACACATCTTCGAAATCCTACATTTCTATAGAGTTTTAAAAGTGTTTTGCCCGAAAAAAATATTTTGTTTGCATTTTCCTGATGGAACCCATTAAATAAATCTCCTAAGTAAATAATATACAACTGAAATTGAGAGCACTTATGTTATAAAATTGTTGGAAACCGATATGAATCCTGTCTGCACGCATCAGAGCTCCCTTCCCCCAGTGCCTACAAATATAATTTGTGACATTCAGTCACGTAAACATGATATAATTCTGGACGTACAGTAAATACAGGCCATTTTCTGGGTTAATTGTTCAGCCACCCAAAAGAAAAGCAGTTCAAACACCCGGAAGGCATTGAAAACCCAAGCAACGCTCTCGCCTTCTTTCGTCTACTTCGTTCAGTTTAGTCAAAGTAGTGATTAGCCGCAGGTATTTATATCCTTTTGTCGAGAATGACGGACAATAATACATACCTACGTCGCGTCGGTGGTCAGAAACCAGCATTCTCGAGGATGGGTTATGGCGTTTAGTGATTTACAAAATTCTTTGGTCGTTTTCGGAATCAGGAACACGTCTCACAGTTGACGGTGTTGGTTGTTTGCCCAACCATCATATCCTGGTGGAAGAAGGTAAACAGCCAGGGGCTGCCCCGTCCCATATCAACTTGTTCGCCTTCTCATTAGTGTAGATGCCAATGTGGCATGGCATCCTCAAATTAACACGTTCAACCCGGCGTTTACAACCGGTGGTACACGTGAGAATTTTAAAGAGAAAATGATATGATAAAGTAAATACAACATGAGAGAGCTCTCTTACTAACAAAGCGCCGGATTGAACGTGTTAAAGTATGTCGTTATTTTCCGACATTTTATTAAGTACGCATTTGCAATCCGTTGCCAGTTTGGAGATAACGACGGTGTATTACAAGAGCTTTGATAGCTGGCTGGCTAATCGCGCAGATTGTAATTTTCAGTCCCTAAAGAACAGATTCTGAAGGTACCCAGGATAGCCTTGATCTCCACTTGGAAAGACGTGTACTTTTTAAGGCGTGGTACTAATTATTTGCACTTACAATTTTTGATCCGTCTGCATAGAGGATTAGGCTCGACAAAAGTAATGCCTTACAGAGGTTCCCAATTCTGTTAAAATCTTGCCACTTTTCTTGGAAATCGAAGGATTAAAGAAGAGAGCTATGAAAGCGTTTGGATCTTTGAATTAAGGGACCTGCACTCTATCTCTGGCGAAGCCCAAAATAGTAGAGATGACAAAGCAAAGGATTAATGAAGAATTATATTAGATCTTCCATTTTCACTTATTATTATTATTGGACTACACAAGGGTGGCTAGGGTTTTACATGAGAACCTGGATTATATCAGAAAGCGTTGTAGACCACACTTGCGATAGCTTCATTAAAATGTTTAAAGCCCACTAGCCAGCGATAATTATGTAAATCACCCAATCCATACATTTTTTCAGATTATTTTATTTTGAGATTCTAACTTTACCTAAAAAAATTTAAAAAAAACGAATTATATCATTCTAAGAAGCTGTGGTGAATTAGTGCTCCGGACTGTTTTCGCATTTCATGTTGAAAGGAAATCACTAGATATTTTCAAAAGATTTTTTAAAGCGCGTTATTTGTGCTGTACCTCAAATGTCTATCCTAGGACCCCATTTTGTAAAACAATTTCATCGACTCTTTGTAAGGATTATTCGTTATAAGTTGTCTCCTAAATTGCATGAATATGTGGTGATACATCACAATTTTTAGTTTCATAAAGAATACATCAAATTTATAAAATGCAGCATTAATTTTTTTAAAGGTGCAAGTAATGCTATATAATTCTTTTCTAGATTACGTACTGGTTGGAGTACTGGAAAACTTAGCGGCCCCTTAAAACCGGAAGAACAAGCTGCCATCATATCAGTAATTCGACGAAACGAAGATATTGAATCTGCCGAGCGTATTAGAGTCGGTCGACTGGTGGAGCGTGTCGAAAAAATCAAACTGAGAGCAGCTGAATGTGGACCTAATTGTTGTCGATTGTGTGGACAGACTTTTGGTTTTTTAGGCCCAGCGAAATTAATTTGTGAAGACTGTCGAAAGCCCGTTTGCTCAAAATGTTCTGTCGAACTTATGAAAAAAACAAAAAACAGGTGGGTCCAGAATTTTTACATTGTTTATATGGAGTAAAATTGGTTTCTTTCTAGAGAAATTTGGCTTTGCAAAATTTGTTCAGAAACCAGAGAAATGTGGAAAAAATCGGGTGCATGGTTTTACAAAGGTCTTCCGCAATATGAAATTCCAACTCAATCATCTTCAGCACCGGAGTCAGCGCATGAAACCCCTAATCGATCAGTTAAAACCACCAAACTGGGTATGCAAATAGGAGACAGTAGTTCTGAAGAAGAGGAAGGGGATGAAACGGATAAGTCGAATAGTTATACAAGTTTTCAGCGTGAAAACAGCTTCCGATTGAGAACGGTTGGATCATTTAGAAGATTTTTCGATGGTGAACGTAGGATTTCCAATGCGATTTTCTTTAATCGACAATCATCAAAATCCGAATGCCAACAAGATGATTGGGAAACAATTTCCACAAATTCGACGGCGGCCATTCGAAGAGAGAGTTCCCATCTTCGAAGAGGATCGATTTCTTCAAGTTGGTCGATGAGTGAATCTTCATCTGGAAATAGTGGTGGAGTTAATCAAATGAATCAGATATGTCGAGAGCCACCACTTGGGTGGTTAGAAGTGTTAGTCAACTATAGTGAAATGGACCATACTCTGGAATGTGCAGTTCTGAGAGCAAGAGATCTTCCATCTATGGATAGTGCAGGGCTTGCTGATCCATTCTGTAAAATGAACATTATCACACCGGAAGGAACTACAAAGCAGGCGAGATGGACGAGGATAAAAACAGTTCACAAAACACGAAATCCGGAGTTCAATGAATCTATTACGTTTCTAGGTGTTGAACCTGAAGAATTAGGAAACTCGATTTTGTATGTTGTCATTTTGGACGACGATAAATACGGCCATGATTTTCTAGGTGCAGCAAAAATTGGCCTTTCGACGGTGAGGAGACTTTTACGATGAGAAAAGGTTCTGTTAACATATAAAAGAATATTTTTTCTTTCAGTTGCATAATACTAGTCCATCTCGGATGACGGTTCCACTTGGAGCAGAAGATCAATATAGTATTGAAGCAGCAATGTCAGGTCCATGGCCACGTGGACAAATCGAAATTTCACTTTGTTACAATACAAAAAAGAGAGCCCTTGTAGTAATTGTTAAGAAATGCATAAACTTATTACCAATGGACAACAACGGCTATTCGGATCCTTTTGTAAAACTGTTGGTATTTAAGAAAAAGTCTGAAACAATCTACTCGGATTATTTTTTTATTTCAGACAATTGAAGCCAGATTCACATAAGAAAAAATTTAAAACAAGTGTGAAATGGCGAAATTTGAATCCGATCTTCAATGAAGAATTCCAATTCGAGACTAGACCCAACGATTTGGATAAGCAATCTCTAATTATTACAGTTTGGGACAAGGATATTGGGAAAAGTAACGATTTTCTAGGTTCTTTAGTTCTCGGTCACAACAGTAAAGGTCGAAGACTGAAACAATGGACGGACTGTGTTCGATTACCAGATCATTTTCATGAACAGGTTCATTGTTTATCTAGTGATCCACCGTCCCACTGATTTTACCATACACTTGGGGGGAGTAGAAGTGTTTAAAGTGACCTTAATTTAAGTGTTTTTAATGTACTATAAATTGTTTACATTTGTATTTGTATATTGTCGTCTAGAGTAAAGATAAGTCGCAATTCAAACCGAATTTTTTTCTCCATTGAGATAAATTGCAACTACAAGAGAGCATAAAGAAGATAACTCTTTTTTATACGGAGGTTTAATACTAATTTTTTTTTAGCGGCCATCAATGAAATATGCTTTGCTTTAAAAGTGGTCCTTGAGACATTTTAGAAATATTTCTGTATTAATGTAGGCAAATTGCTGGCTTATGTCTGAACGGTTTGAACTGATAGGAAAACCTTCAAAAAAAAAATTGTGGTTTCTAGTACTTACCCCTCATATTCAGAACAGATGGTAGAATGATTCCCTCAACATTGAAGCAGGCAATTGAAGATATATTTTCTTCTTCTCCATTACTAGTAACTATGTGATTGACTTTGCTCCTTTTGAAGTAAGTAAATTTCCAGATTTGCTGTTGACATGAATATCAGTTTCGATCATTTTGTATATTTTGACTGGCTTACCAAGCAAGCTACTGTTTGTCACAAAATTTTGAAAATCATTTCAAAATAGTCCTCCACATTCATTCGCTCAACCACTTGCTAAGGTCCTTGTTTAAGAGAAGTCATAGCTCTCTGATTTCTGAATACTAATTTAAAAATGTCGAGTCATGTATCCTTGCAATCAGCCATAATCTATTTGTCCATTTCATGATTGATTTGATGTATGATAATTTTAGTTTTTGAGCAAAGTCGTAAGCAATACGCTGTAAATTCTATCGTTCCAATGGAAATCCAATTGACTTCATCCTCTTAATGTGCGCCATAAGCGTTAGCTTCTTTTTTTTTCTTCCCAATTTCCACTAGGTTGTGTTCTATTCCAGCCTTTAGCGATATATCTCCTTAATGTACGGGACGGAATGCTACCTCGTTCATAACCATTCAGTCCCTCTAACTTGAACATCCTCTTACTACGTTTCCTAAATTTTCTTCTGATCATTTTCTTGCACTCGTTGCTTTATTCTTCATTTTCTAAAAGAGAAATACAAATATGATTATCATTATGGTGGAGGAAGGACATACGAAGTGGGGGGAATTGAAGAAATATCTAACTGGATAAAAGTTTTCCATAATATATTTCATAAACATTTTTCTATATCATAAATACATAAAACATTTTTTCCAACATAAAGCAGTTTTCTACAATCTCTCATCAGGTTCAAGATAATTGATACAAATTCTCTCAAATTACGTAGTTCCCTCAAACACCTCTTGTGGATTAGTTGTAATTCTAGTAACCTTTTTTTTTGTATACAAATAACATGTATGTAAAGATATTTGTTATCTAATGGTATGTTAAAGGTATGCATCATTTAAAATTGTTTGCCGATGTGATCTTATAAAAAAATTCTTGCGATATGCTCCATGTTTTTTTTTCTCTCTGTATTAATGTCAGTGATCAGTTTTAAAATCTTCATGACTAGTAACTACTTCTGGTAATAAAATTTGGTCATATTTAATTATGTTATGTTCCTTTTAATTTAATTATTAAATATAAGTCTTCCTAGTTGATGTGTTCAAATTTCAATTAATGCTTTGGAGTTCTTGAGTATTTTTTTTATACCAAAAAAGATTTTTTATGTACCGGTAAATTTTTAATTGTGTCTTATTTCTATGGGTATTCATATGTTGTCGTGATAAAGCAATTGGTTTATGCATACTATTTACTGTTCATAATTTGTGTCTGTTAGTTAGCCAACCGTCATTCTTGGAAAGAGTGTTCAGATAAAAATAATTTATATTACAAGAAGCCAAAACATAGATACAATAAAATTCGGTCAGTGCTTAAAGTACGCATTTGAGTTACATTAGTTAGTTAATATTTTATTGAAATTTATTTGTGGTATAACTATTTAAGGATATCGTCGAAACCAACATTAGAATTTTATAATTTACATAAATTAATGTTTCTCTGTGAGAAACATAATTCTAATTCTATCAGAGCCAACTAGGAAATCTGAAGAGGTCTCCTCTAGAGAGGAATAAGAGAGTATTAAAATTTCAGTGGTAGAAACTGTAAAGCTCTGATGAGGATAAATTTAGAGCACAGAAGAGTTTAAGTAAGGAAAATTGAAGTCACAGAAGGGAAATAAAAAAATACTGGAGAGGCATTTGTTTGAGACGCTTTCAATTATATCTCCCCAAAACGTCAGGCAAGAGAGCACATACTTCTCTGTGGATTTCAAAAGGGATCCTTCTAATAATCTCACAGTTGCACCTCTAAAAATGATCTGAAGGAGAGTATTGGATACAAGTCCCAATGTACTTGCTACGAACTTCAAAAGATGTAATGTAAAAATCAGGAGGAAAAAAAGGAGGTAAAGGAGAGGTCATATTCATCCCTCAAGCCCTAAGATTAATCTTAGAATGCTCCCATTTCATACTGGGAGGATCTAAAATCTATGTGAGACGGTAAGTTTGGCATTCGTCAAGCAAGTAAAAAATATAATAACAAGGATATAAAAAGGATCGCATCGACACATTGAGTCAAATTGTAATTATAAGAAATAAAAAAATCCAAAGTTAAGTACATTGCTCCCTCGACAATCCGGACACTACGGTAATCCTGACACCAAAATATTTTGCATGTAGAGTTCTGTAATTCGGACGTTTGAAAAATATCAAGACAGTAATTCGGACACTAGCTTTTTCTCTATTTCTAGATACTTTACAATCAGATTTAGGTCTTGGTCTATGAGATATGTTGTAATATATATATACGAATAATGGTAAAAAGTATTTCATCTGTAAAGTACGTGACTTTTTCTGCACAAGAGAAAGTTTCCTGAGAAAACGCTTGCACTCGTTAACAGAAAAATCAGCACCTGAATGTAAAATGTGCCAAAGAAAAAGTTACCCTGTTAGTGTGCTGTTGCTGTAATGCAAACAGGGGAGAGCATAAGCTCAAAATTTTTATGATTGGGAAAGCAAAAAATCCCAGAATATTTAAAAAACAAAAATTACCAGTCGAATATTCCAGCAGCAAAAATGCTTGGATGACGGAGGCGCTTTTCACCAATTGGTTTCGCACTTCTTTTGTGAAACATGTTAAACGTTTTCTAAAAGACCAAAATCTGTCTCAAAAAGCTCTATTGTTGCTAGATAACGTAACATGCCATTATCCGAAGAGTGAATTGATTAGCACAGATGATAAAATAGATGTAATAATTATTTCAATGAAATAATGATTTTAGGAAAAATGCAGGAAAGAGCTGGAAATGCAGAAAGAAATGCCGCTAAAAGGCAAACCAAAATCATAGATTGTTTAAAATAGTATCTAATATATATATATATGTATATCTAATTATATAAAATTACATCTGTTGTTTTTTCCTTATGAACACTAAAAAAATACAAATTTATATTACATATCTTAATTAAAATTCGGTTTTTTTCTTTAAAATTATGGGATTCCAATAATTCGGACAATTTGGTAGTTCGGACAATGGGTGGTTTTTAATTGTGGGGATTATCGAGGGAGTACTGTATTACCAAGATGAATGAAGCATAAAATTAGTTCTTCTTGTTTTTTTAAGTAAACCCGAGAGAAGTAGAAGCTGTTATTAACTTGAAATTTATCTTAATGTCAATTTAACCCACATTTGTGTATAGTTTTATTGCTATGATGAGCAAAATCAACTTTTAAATACAGAAACTTTCAATAAGCGCCATCTTAATCTTCGTGCTTTCGAATTTTCCTTTTCTGGGAAGGTATTTTATTGATGCGCAAACGAAAAGTCCAGTAAAATTAGCGTGAACGCGTTAAATAGCGACACTTACTCTTATGCATTACATTACTCTTATGCAAGATGAACCCAGAAGAATTTTACTATATTCATCCTTGTTATCTTGAAGGCAACTATTAATGAGTCATTTCTTATTATTATTTATTCTTGTGGAACCTCCGCTTATTCTATGTTCACGCCGTATTGCTCCAAAAAATGAAGTGCAAAGCATGAAGTCCATCACTTTCTATGTTGGTCGTTTTATATATAACTCTGTGTAAACTCGATTTTTTTTTTGTAATACTGAATAAGAGAAAAACGTATATCAAGCCTTATATCAAAATTTGTCCATTTTATATTAAATTTTGTTAACTTACAGTTTTAGAATCCTCCTAGTGTGTTTTTTTCTCTTCTAGGCTGACTTCCTATCGGGGACTCTAGATGTCCACGGTCGATTTTGATGGCTCAGCGTTTCCACTATACGCAAGGATCACAGTTTTTCCCTTGTGTAAAGGATATCTATATTTTAACGAGTTTACATGTGCATGCAAGTACACAAAAATTACTTTTTTAAACAAAATATTCCAAATTATTGTGTAGTCCCGGGTTATAGCTTATATACGACCAACAAGTTCACTCGCTGTCAATTTTATTTTTCTTGCGGGGTATTTCCAATCTTCTGCATTCAATAAATTTGTGGTTTATTGGGCTTTTTTCCCAGTTTTATCTCGTATCAAGTTCTATTTGCTATCCGCTACGTATCGGCCTCGTCAAAAAATTTCCGTAATGATCACAACTTTCACTCTTGCCCTTAATTGATTGGAGATTTCTTAAGATCCTTTCAGTCATTTTCATAAATCAAATTGAACTTGTAATCCGCCACATGTTAAGCCTCGTCAGAAATTTCTATGTTCAATTGTATTTAAGTAAACGCCACTGTTTTTGTCATGTAAGGTTCTTTAAAGAATCGTTGTTCCGGGTTATTGATTTAGAAACCGTTGTCTTATCCTAAGGCTTTATAATTTCGGTATAATTTTCCTTCTATCTATTTTTCCATTCAAATCCTTTATCCCTCAATTAGGACGCTTGTCTAGCCGCTGAATTTTAAGCAGTCTTTAGCAGTTTTATTGCTAGATTTTCATTATATGCATTTATCGAATGGTCTCCAAAACCTGGTGTAAAGAGATCACTTCTTCTTCAAAAAGAAAGAAATCTTCAATGTAGATTCGAAAACGGATCAGGTTGAGCAAGCAAATAAAACATAAATTCTTTCAAAACAAAATCACTACGTAGATCAAAAGTAGAATTTTCCCCGAACAAACTGAAACGTGAAAACAAAAAATTCAAGACAGACGGAAAACTCGACGACGGCGGGCGGATGGAAAATATTACATTTTAACCAAAACAAAAAAAAACGGAATACGTTTCGAACATTTCAGCGTAATAAAAAGAGAGAGAAAAAAAGGAAACAAACACCTGCCGTCTTTTAAATATTTGGAATGAATAAAGCTATTATCAGTAAATAGACAAAAGTTTCCAATTTGATATGTTTAATAATAATTCCCTCAACATTTTTAAAAATCATTTAATTTTTCAGTCTCCCCCGTGTGGAGACTCCCATACATTACTGTTATATACTTTCAATCATTTGCATATGCTTTACTGCAAGTGCCTTTAAAATGAGTTATACTAACCACTTTTTAAAATATATTTCACTCACAAATGCCCCTATAAGCAAAGTTGCATATGTTTCTATTTTTTTTTTTATAAATTAGCTTTTGTATGTTGAATCTTATTTTCCAAAGCATTAATTTAATTTGCAAATCAGGTTATAATTTTGCAACTTAACTTCAATGCTTCTACCGTCCGTAATATATAAAAAAGTGTATTTGGGGAAATAATTTGGTGCTTTTAAAATTTGGCGCGTGATATAAAAAACTGAAATATAATACTATAAACCTTTCTACAACGAGTAATTTTTTTTTGGTACCTAATTGCATTACGGCTTTTTCAGCCTTAATCTACATAATGCATAACAGTATACATTCTAAACAGCAAGGACCTAAGAACGTCTAAACAAAAGTTTTTCATAAGAGAGCTAAGTTTGAGACTGTAATATCTGCTTAACGTAAAGTGATGTTTGGTAAGATGAATTGCAGTTATAATTTGGAGAAGTAATTGAAATGATATAGCACAATTAAAATATGATGCAGTGATAAAGAAAAATTGTTTGGCACTTTTAAAAATCATTGGCCCCCTTAAATATTTTCGTGGTAAAATCAGCCATTTTTTTAAATTTTGCTTAAAGAGCGAACAAAACATTGACTATTTCAGGAACCAAATGTCAGTATTTCCAGCTGTATCAGCCATTAATTGAATAATTGCAAGCCTCACTCTTTCCATCTGTTCCATCATTTCTGATGGTGATGATGATAAATGAACTGATTGTGATTGATAAAATTGTTGAATTTCGGTCTGTTTAGACGGGAACATCACTATGAGGGCCAGCAGAAAGAGCCATTTTAGACAGTGTCGAGAGGGATCGGCGAGGAAAGCTGGTGGCATCAGGTTCAGAAAATAGTTTACGAAAGCTATGAACGAAAAAAAGTTTTAAAACTTTAGTGGTAATATAGAGGAAATGTTCAATTTCTTCACTTACAATTTTCGAATACCAGACTCGGAAGACTTTTTCCATGGTGCATCATCTGGTTCATAAGGTAATGGACCTTGTACTGGTGGATCCTCTTCTGGTGGACTGAAATTTTAATAAATATTCCAAATGAACTAACTATAAAATATTCAATGACCGTAAATTGTATTTTTTTTTCTATTGTTTTTTCATAATTATTTTCAGTGAATATCAAATGAATTTGAATTGATTTAAAATTCCAAAACTCGTAAAAAACATGTAAATATATGTTCAAAATTAAATTAAAAATATATCTATATAATTTTTTGTACTCTGCTACCAAAAGATCTTTGTTTCTTGCACTCAACACGTCAAGACGTCTTGATTTACTGTTTCCAAGTTTTAATACTTCGGTTAGCGAGCATTTCTATCTTGTTCAGGTCCTTCGATTTGGAATTATCTTTCTGCGGATATCTAGTATCGGAGCTAGCGCTAGTTTTTATAGTTTTAAGCTGCTTAGATTTTGGCAGGTGTGCACAAATACAGTTGAACATTTCTGTAAGACAAAGTCCAGGGTTGCATTAAACACTATGACCAAGAGGGCATCATTTTGTTCTGGGCATGTTGTTTACCTGAGACTTATTCGAAGTATTATTTTGTATTTTTGGATCATTGCTGTGGGACCCTGAACAGTAATATATTATATAAATTTGTCTATCTACGATGCCATTAAAGAGATATAGAGTATTCAGAAACAATCTAAAGAGTAAGCAGAAAATTTAGGGACTTAATAATATTTTCAGAAATTCGTAAAAAGTATCTAAATATACTTAAATCTTTTTTGTCGGAACATCTAGGAACGTATTCACCAACTAGTCATAAACACAGCAAAATTCATTTCCAAACCATATTAACCTGGTGAACCTCCAGTTATGTATAAAAATTTTCGTATAATTTAAAAATGAATTTGATACTTTTTGCTTTGAGACTGCTCCGTTAATACAACTTTTAATATATTAAACAGTGATTTATACTTACGTGTCACATTTATTATCTGTTTCATCCTGTTCTTCTTGTGGCTTAAGAGTTCCTAATTCTTCTGAAAGATCATTGATTTTCGACAGAAGTTCATCTCTTTCCTTTAACAATTCCTTTAGTTCTGTTGTTGTGTATCTCGGTCTGTTTGGATCATTTTCATCATGTGACTTAACTAAATCCTCATTTTCTTTTTCAGCTATACCAAGTCGTTTTCTCAATGTAAGAATTTCTCGATGCTGATCTTGAAGTTGTGCAAGGAAATCAGCTCTCTCTTCACATAGTGTACGAACCTGCACTTGAAGAAGTTTCTGCCGACGACGTGTTTCTCGTCCTGAGTTTTTCAGTCTTTCAATTTGAATATTCAACTATAAATAATAATAATAATAATTAAAAAAATTATGAAGCTGTTTATTGAATTTTTCTACTTACATTTTCGATGTCAGCTATCTTTTCCTGAAGTTCTCGATCTTTGGTTTTAATTTCATCTCGTTGCTTATTTATTTGTGTTTTAAGTCGTTGCAAAATTTGTGTATCCGATAAAGAATTTGATAATTCATAATTTGTGATACTCATTACACTGTCTGTAAGACTATTTCCAAGTCCAGAGGATTGCGCAGATTGAAGTTCTTGATGCTGTTTGACGATTCGTTTGTTTTCCTCTTGTAGACTGTTTACAAGCTCCACTAATTCTCGGGTTTCTGATCGCCATTGTTCTTCTATTGATTCCAATTCCTGTAAAGTAAACGTAAAATATTAATATATATGATTAAATGTTTATTCAAACATGAATTGTATAAACAAATGAACTTAATCGATCCTTTAAGGATTATAGTCGCAAGTGAGGAACTGACAATTGTTACAATTGGGTCTACTGATTATCGAGACGTTAACTTTGTATCGAGTTATGTGCTGATATTCTAATACCTTTGTTAAGGAATTATAGTAGGCTAAAGTTTTTTTTTAAATGAATACGGTAAGCAAAAGTGTTTAGTTATACTAATTATAGCGTAAATGCAAAAAACTGATATGATGAGTTTGCAAGAAAAAAAATTAAATAATTGTTATGAATTTTTCTTTTTTCGGTGCTATGGAAACATCAGTTTTTTTTCCTAAATATAGTATGTGGTGTAAAACCAGATAAAACGTTGGAAAAAGAAGCCAACATTACGCATATTTAAGGCCTCCTATGGAAGTTAAAAAGGAACGCGTTTTGAAAGTTTGGTAACATTAGTCTATTGCATATGTAGTTAGATTATTTTTTTCAGTAAAAATTTATAAAATTTAAAATCACAGCCCTCCTCTCTTTAATGGAATAATGTTTTTCTCAATTTTAGTCTAAAGTGTGAAAATCCAACATTTTTCCATGCTACAAGATTTAACCTCTACGTTATTCAATTACTTTTCCACCCTGCAGGAAATTGAATTCTTGAAAATCACTTTTTCGCTTCGTCTCCTATTACCCTACCGAACATAATATTACTTATAAGGGATGGTAGTTTTACCCTGAACTTGAGAGTAAATTTTCCAACCCATCAAGAATAGAACGTTTCTGGAATTAACGGATTGCAAAATTTCCGACTTGTACCAGAAGGAAGGCTAATTTGATTTTCATTTTTTTTTAAGAAAATGAAATTGGCAGAAATGTACGGGAAATTTTGAATTTTCTACTTTTTACCTGAATATTCGGCTGATTCAGGTATAGTTAGCTAAATTTGCACTAATTGATATTTTTCCCTTGATTGCAATCACTAATCGTTTACTCGATAACTTGATAATAATTCGCTAACTGCAAGCTCGTCATGCAAAATGACAATCTTCCCTGAATTTATTATCTGATTACTTGATTACAGCATTAACTCAACCTTGGATATTCACAGACACAGTTGCTTTGAGGCAAAAAAAAAACTTTTATCAACTATCGATTGCAACGATTACCATCGGATGAGCATTAACTCTCGCTCCAGTTGCCAACTTGTTACGACATTGAAATTACTTTGGACTTAAGTGTAACATTGACATCACGTTGATTTTGAGAGATATGACCCTTATATCTGCACTTGAGAGGAATATTATTTCTATTGACAGGAAATCAATATTCTCTAGGAAAATTTCATTCTTTGAAGCTTCCTTGTTAGCAAAAACAAAGAATCAGTTTCCTCCCTTAGATGATTTACGAATTTGATATTTGACAATGTCGGCAGTAAAACATTTTGAGCTTTCTCGTTGTGTCAGCTCTTTAATGGTTTAGCAAAAAAATTTATGAGATTTTTTCTAAATTTTCTTGTTCGTATTTAATGATGCTGTTGGGATTGCTATCAAATTACTGAATGGATTTTGTCGTTTTTATGCTGAGATTATGAATCCATGCTAAAATAGAAGGAGGGTCTCTATTACTGAAAAAGTATATAAAAAATATTTAGCTCACTAAATAAATGTTTTTGTCTGCGTTTCAGAACACATTTTTAAGGGTAAAAAGAATTAGTCTGTTCAATCAGTTTGTACAGATTAATCCAGGCAAATTCATAATTCATAAATAAATAAATAAATTCATAAATAAATTAAGTCATAATTAGTCTTAAGAATGATAAAATATGTAATAATTTATTTTTTTAATCAAATTTCTATCTTAGGAATTTTTCACGTCAATATTTTCTGAAAGCTGATTGAATAATAGTCTATTAAGTACTACTTTTTTTGTATTATTATGAAAGCTTAGAGTCTAGCGCAGTTTTTAAGGTTACCCAGGAACTAACGGAATTGCCTTTTTAGATTTTTAATTTAATAAATAATAATATGGTTATGGCCTTGATTTTACATGTTCATCAGTTCCTGAAGTAGTACAGAATTATCTACTTGAAATTTAATCAGACTATGTTCCATATTTACTTGTTTTAAAGTTAATACATACTTTATAAAAATCCTTCACTAATTTATTTAAGTTCTGTAATTACAAACTTCCAGAAATCTAGTTAACTCTAGTTTTAATTAAATTCTACAAGTAGCACTCGTTCTAACTCATCCACCTAAAAAAATGCTTAACACGCAAACTTGAAATTATTATCCTTATCTGTGCGAAAAAAATTACAGACGCCACATTCCAATTGCTTTCTTGTTTAAATTTCGAGTTTTTTTGAATGCCAGAGTTTTCTGAAGTTTGATAAGACATTAGGCCTAGGGAGTACTATTAATGTTCACCTTTGAATTGAGAATCAATTTTCTGTACAGAATCGATATCCAACAGAATAAAGGTAAATCCTGCAATTTCGCATGCTATGATGTAAGAAGTCATCATTTGAGGTCAATATGTCTGAATGACTCGTTTAGTCATTACGACACTGAGAAGTGAGTGACATTCTTCGATTTTAAGCAAAAAATTTTGCTTAATTGCCATAGGAGTTGGTTAGATAATTCAATTTCAAAACAAGTAATGTGAGCAATAACCTGTTTGGTATGAATTGACAAACATTTTAGCAAGTAATTGTGTTACAGTCGAGGAACGACCTTTTATATGACTATTTAATGATTGCCCCATTTCATTTCTCTCAGCAAATATCAGGTAGAAAACTTTGAGGATTGTTGATGTTTCCTACACATGATGTGGTATTAAATATCTAGTAGCTTTTTTTACTGTTATTTAGGATACTAGAACATGTGAGAAGTCGACTCACTTATTACTACAGGTATACGCGATTGAGTTGATGATTTAGTTGTGTATTAATAAAAAAACATTGCCGCACTTACCAAAACAGTTTTGTATTATTTGTAATATTGAAAAATGTATTTATTTTATCTTCATTTTATTTGATTGTTTTCTTTATTCACAAAAGTTTAATAGAGTAAATTACGTCAAATTCATAAAAAATTTTGCTTTATACTATTAATTTTGCATTAAGTCGATTATTTTCGGACACAATACCCAAATTAAAAATAATAATTATTATTATTTTCCTGATTAAACTCAAAGTCTTACTACATGATTGGTATTCCTCAGGGGTCTATACTTGAATCATTTCTCTTTTGTCTTTGCACGAATTTCATGACGATATATTGGAACGAAATATTTGATTTAATTTTTAAGTATTAGTATTTTATGATGTAAAATTAGGACTTTAACCCTGCAGTACTCCCACATGCTACTATTGTAATACACACATTTGAAAATGTCAATAGTACCGTTATTTCATTACTTGCTGAACTGTGCTATTTAATAGCTGCCCGTATTAGGTTAGTGTAGAATTGTTATAATTTAAAATATAACAAAATGACAACTTGAAATCGAGTTAAATTTTTATTACGATTGTACAGTCGTTACAATTTTTGGCGCAAGTACTGCAGTAGTGTAGGTTGAAAAAGGAAGGCACATTCAACAGAAAATTACAATATCTGTCCATTAGAATGTGCTATATTATTACCCATTTTGTATAGAAAAGATTTATTCCTTGGAAACCTCAATAGACATCGATTTCTCAAATTATATAAAACTGTTTTAACAAGATCTCCAAAGGCGTTATTAAAACCAGCGCTTTTCATTTCATTTCTCAAAAACATCAATTCATCGACCAGGTATTGAATAAATCACGCAATAATTTTGAAATATACATGGCATTTTCTATGCCTTTAAATACAAATCTGAAGAGAGTAGAGAGGCATCAAATAATACCTCC
>QYTT01088292.1:0-26816 GCA_006980735.1 Dasypogon diadema | reverse complement strand
AGTTCTGTAATTACAAACTTCCAGAAATCTAGTTAACTCTAGTTTTAATTAAATTCTACAAGTAGCACTCGTTCTAACTCATCCACCTAAAAAAATGCTTAACACGCAAACTTGAAATTATTATCCTTATCTGTGCGAAAAAAATTACAGACGCCACATTCCAATTGCTTTCTTGTTTAAATTTCGAGTTTTCTTGAATACCACAGTTTTCTGAAGTTTGATAAGACATTAGGCCTAGGGAGTACTATTAATGTTCACCTTTGAATTGAGAATCAATTTTCTGTACAGAATCGATATCCAACAGAATAAAGGTAAATCCTGCAATTTCGCAAGCTATGATGTAAGAAGTCATCATTTGAGGTCAATATGTCTGAATGACTCGTTTAGTCATTACGACACTGAGAAGTGAGTGACATTCTTCGATTTTAAGCAAAAAATTTTGCTTAATTACATGCCATAGGAGTTGGTTAGATAATTCAATTTCAAAACAAGTAATGTGAGCAATAACCTGTTTGGTATGAATTGACAAACATTTTAACAAGTATAATTGTGTTACAGTTGAGGAACGACCTTTTATATGACTATTTAATGATTGCCCCATTTTACATTCATCCAGTTCTGTTACGAGTTTTTTGCAGATTTTAATTTTATTTTCTGTTTCTTTTCTTATACAAATATTATTTACTCTTTGGTACTAAACTCTTATAACTCTTTTTTAGCATTCTACAGGCAATATTAGATTTATTTAGTTTTCTAATTTCTTTCAAAATCTACTATTGACTATTCTTCACTCAGGCCTAAATACCGGCCTTAGTGACTTTAGGGCCAATGAACATGTCTTTCTGTAATTTGCTCTAATTTTCTGAACAAGTGATGCTATATTATTATCCATTTTGTATAGAAAAGATTTATTCCTTGGAAACCTCAATAGACATCGATTTCTCAAATTATATAAAACTGTTTTAACAAGATCTCCAAAGGCGTTATTAAAATCAGCGCTTTTCATTTCATTTCTCAAAAACATCAATTCATCGACCAGGTACTGAATAAATCACGCAATAATTTTGAAATATACATGGCATTTTCTATGCCTTTAAATACAAATTTGAAGAGAGTAGAGAGGCATCAAATAATACCTCCTAGAAATATAGATTACTTTCACTTTCATCCATTGATAGCTTTTCTTGATAACCCAATTGATTTATGAAGAAATATTCAATTCTGAAAAATTGTACTTTTAATAGACGCTGTAGAATTTTTAAACTCAATCAGAGAGAAAAATATTTGATAGCATTGTATTTTTCTTATGAAATAGTATAATTGAGGTATTAAGGATTTTGGAGAAGCTTTTTATATTTATTATGAATTTTAATTTGTGTAAAATGGACCTTAAAGTTGATTTATTATTAAAATATTTCAAGTACAAAATTTAATTTATTTCTTGTAGAGAATATGGTGTCGAAAAACCTTGCGACAATCGAGGTCGTCGCTTGTTCGATTCATTCGCTTCATCAAAGGCTGCTTTTTTTATGCTGATTTGGAATTAAAAGAAATAAATTTGTTAGAAATTGAAATAGCTTGAAATTTGTATGAAAATATCCATTTAATTGCCTAATCTGAAGTATTTTTGGCGAAATTTCTTAATTATATTTTTGCGTCGTTATGTCTCAATTTCAATAATAAATTAAAGAATGTTATCCTTGAATTCGTTGATTAAATATAAAATTACGTGGAGACCGATTTAGCAAGAATAAAAAAGATAATATACCTCAACGAATGTTAACTTTTCGTCTCAATTTTAGTTTTAATCCCTCCCTACACCTACAACCAGTTTGAGAGAAGAGACTTTCGATCTATGAGCATTTTGTCATTTCTGGCTAAAGTACTGGAGAAACTTATTTATTGGCAAATCTTTGGATGGTGTCACATGCATGTTTATTATCTAAATATACTTCTTGTTAGCCATCCACTTATTTGATAACTTTTTATCCAATAGGTGGCAGAATTTTGCATTTAACGACGACTATTCCTCACGTTTTCCTCTAACATCTGGAGTTCCGCAAAGATCCATACTGGACTAATTTTTTTCAGCATTTATAGGTATTATTTGCCACATGCAGTTATGGATGCAAAAATACATCTCTATGCTGGTGATGTTTAGTTGGAGGATTGTATTAGCCGACTTAATTGTGATCTCATCAGAGGACTGCTGCTGAATTCTTATAAATCGTACTTCATTTCATTTGATCGTATCCTGCAGGCATATTGTGTCCTTCTAATATTATATTAAATAACATGCCGATTCTTTATGTCAATTGATTAAAGAACTTGAGCGTAGTTCTGTGCTGTGAAATGGATTTCTGTGGGAAAGTGAATGTAATGCTACAGAAAATTTATGGAGTTTGTGAAGTCTTCGCCTTTAGGTTGATATCTTACCGAAAGATACGGGCTTATTACTGGTAATTATTTCGTCATTCCATTTCGGCAGACTAGTTTTCCTTACGCTCGAATCGATCTGTGTACGTAAAATTAAAGTTGCATTCAATTCCATTCAATCATTCAATTTGTCCATTTAAATTCTTAGTATGTAATTGGCTGTCCTCTGAATACCTATCTTAAGCGTACATATCTGCATTTCCTCTTAAAATCATAGGGTTGCCCCCTAAGCTTAGACAATACCTTAAAAATAGAGAAATTATTCAGTACTGATGAAACTAGTTACCTTCATGTCCAAAAAGCGTTTTTGTAACTTAGTAATGAATAACTTTTTTGCTACGCTCTTAAATTGTTTTTGATTGATATGATTACATTGTACATACGTGTCTGTGAAGAATATTTTCTCTAGAATGGTATAGTAAAATATTCATTAATATTGCCTTCAGGTTACAGGTTGAAAAGACTAAACGGACACCACGAGGGAAGAACAAAATACGCATACACATGTAAAAGTACGTCCATTTAAACTTTGCTAAACTGAATAGAAATTATTCAAAAATGAATTCCTAGTTCGCATTCGATTATCTATTATCACTCAATTGGTAATCAATATTTATGCAATTGACTGCACAATCCAATTTAGGAAAAATAATTGCTTAATTGTGCATTTGACTACAGAAAATAAATTTTCAAACCCTCCCTCTCCCTATGACTGAACGTGTATGGTTGGCTTCAAGAAAACAATTTCTGAACGAAGAATTCTACAAGTTAAATTAAATTCTTGAATTGGCTTAATTTCAATCTATAGGGAAAATAATGGGAATAAAGAAAATGTTTACTTCATCTTGCTGCGTTATCTCCGATTTTTTGATTTTTCTTTTTTTTCTGAAAGCCATAACAAATATTTTACGCATTTTAAAAATAAGATAACTCTGTAATATTAAGAAGTGAAATTAGTGAAATATTTTTATTCACATGAGTTCCCACGCTTTGCTTTTATGATATCGTTTCTTATTTCTTGAGTTTTGCTGATGAGTTAAATTTTCTTGTGAAAACCATATACTTGATGATTTGGCACTTTTATTTAGTTCTATAAATTTAACTTCAAAGAAAACAAAGAGTTGATACTAGCAAAAGCAATGTGAACAGTAATTCTAATTAATTCATAGATTTATTTCACATAGGAGAACTGATGTATTTACGAAAGACCTGTGATAATGTTTGCCATGAAGATATTTAGCCACAAAAAAGTACTTCTTTACGGCAGATGAACCTTGAACGTATAAAAAACGATGCCTTTCGATGCTAAAAAAAACTACGAAGAGCATACGAGTAAGTGGTCAATATTTTACAAAAGTCGCATAAGAGTTCAACTTTTACATCCATTTAAAAAAGTAGTTGATGGATTGTTCCATACAAAAACAAGAATTTCATTACACAAGTTATCGAAAAGTAAGATTAAGTTACAATTTTTTTTTACTTTTTTTAATAATAAATGTTTTTTTTGGATTACTAACGATGGCAAGTTTTATGTAAAGGCTTCTTTTATCTGCAGTAGCGGCTTCTTTTATCTGTAGTAGCTTAATGGAAAGGAAATGACGTCAAATAAAACATTTACATTCTGCAGGATATAGCATACAATTTAAATAAATAAAAAAACATTTTACATCGTATACTTTTATCTAATGTACTCCAAAAAGTGGGAGATAATTTTTTCAACTATTTATGCATTTTAAGACTTATATGAGTAAAAACCAAGCCATGCGGAGCTCATTGCAAACATTTCAAAATGTTTTTTCTATGAATGTTTTTCATTAATATTTTAGTCCCCTTTTGCGTACTTTCATTAACTTGTTTGATCTGGAAATATTGTATTGTTACCGACACCTAGTTTTTGTTTTAAATTTCAAGAAAATCGGTTCAGAAAAGTGGCTCCCAGTTCCTTTGAAAAAGTCGTCGTTGAAAAACTGCGATAAAATCAAATATTGGGATCTCTGTTACATGATATTACTGACGGTGTATCGCAAGGTTCTGTACTCTTCCTAATTCGTTTACTTCCTTTCATTACCTTAACTTTATATCGCATACGTCCAATCCATAATCTTGCAAATGACAGCAGTCTTGCTTTCGCTTGTCCGTTTGAAACGTTGGAATGCTATTGATATCAATCGAATCGATATCGAAGGAATGCTATTGATATCAATCGAAATATATTACTAAACAAAAATTGCTATATTTTACTACCATTAAACATTTTTTAGCGAGCACGAAAGTGCTCGCTAAAAAATGTTTAATGGTAGTAAAATATAGCAATGCTGTCGTTGTCGATCTATTCGACAATTGAGTAGTGAATCGATTCTACTACTCAAATGTATCGGCTGTAGAAGATAATACTATTCTTTTTTCTTTTGCTGTAAATATAAATTAAGATAATAAGTTAGTGCAAGATGTTGAGAAACGTTTAGAAAATCATAAAATCATTTAAAGAAATAAAAAGAAAGATATTATATTTATCGTATTTGTTTTATTGGGTACTCTGCCAGAGAAATATTATATTCTGGAATACATCTTTTTGGTATTTTCATTTCTATATGATAGAGAAACATTATAAAACTCAACATACAGTACCTATATTTTCATACTAAAACTATTTCTACAGAACTTTTTTTTTAGATAAGATCTCATACATCACTGCTATGACTAGAAATCCTTTGTCTTCCTTCACAATTTCAATTTATCAAAATCCCAAAATGTAGCACTGTCCAGTATATTTGCTTGTCTTAATAGGATTTAATATTCCATAACACATTCCGAAACCAGGAACTATCCCTTTAAATATAATGAAAATATCCTGAGGATGCCTACGCCTGCTTAAAAATCTAATAACTACATCGACATACAGCCGGGAATTCTAGCGTGCATTTATAGCAAATATGAGGTAGGGATAAGCACTTACATAAAATATATAGCAACTTCTTACAATTATGATGTGTGTTTTCTCAACGTTCCTAATCTGATTCTGGAATCTGTTTTTTTCATAAAAATGATTTTTTCTACAGAGTTAATGTAGAAATTGCTAATATGAAATTCTTTCAGATCTTTTGCTATTTGTTCTGGGATGAATACTACGGAGTCATTGGGTTTTACCACTAAATTTTCACAGAGAATTGAATTCATGAATCATTGATAGACTTTTCTCTGAAGTTGTGGAAAGCACAATGATAATCACTTTCCTACTAAAATTTTATTATTTTCCCAATCTAAAAAAAGAAACTTTTGAAGGAAGCATCAAATATCCGTAGAACTTTTAAATAAAATGCTTGAGAAAGCATTGAGCTGCTGCAATAAACAGCAGTATATTCTGAAACAATTCACAAGGAGAAATAGATCTGAAGGCTACATACCCCAGCACGTTCCATTTGCTATCCTTCCCATAAATTACATTCTTATCGGACAAAAATTGCCTCCAAATGGCTTTTATACTGGGCAAAGAAACCTCTACAAATTTACAGGCATGACCAATAAATTTCTAACATAAAATTCAAGTAATGGCGGCGCACATTACAACTCTAATTCCCGTATGAATCACCCGGGTTTTGAAGGAGGAATTCCTGTATAAAAGTCAGCAGGGTTATAAACATGATGTAGGGACATCATGTTCACACGATTTATATCAGAAAATTTCTAGACAAGTCCTACTCAGATCCTTAAAAATTACTGTTTTTAATTTTCTCAACAAATTAATGTGTCTCGGGGCGTTTTATTTTTGTCCAATTAACTTTTAACGTAAACCATATCACCGAATGGTCCCATGGAGGTGAAAAAAACGTTTTTTTTTTATTAAATATTGTAAGGTCAACGAGAAAGTCGAAAATGTCAAGTGCATAGGGAAAACTTTGACTGAATTCCTGCAAAAGGAATAAGAAACTTCCGCACTGGGAAAAATAAATTGAATTTTGGGAAAGTGCGACCTTTCCGTCCCAGAGAAGCATTTTATTTACGCAATGTTAACACAAAGTGTAGATCTGCAAGTGGGTATTGCTTTAGGAAATAATTTCCGGCTTCTTGGGTGTAATCATAAAAATGTATGTACATTGATATGCGTGTGTGTATGTAATATTATATAGTAGTATTATTTTCGATACTTGTAAAAATTTTATCATCATGATTTGACCGTCTAAAATTCCGATAAAGAATAGAGGGGTGTTATGTTTATGAAAATGCCTAAAAGTGGTGACATTTTATCTTCAAAAGTTGTAGAAAAATATCTACAAATTGCACCTTGCAGTCCTATAAAATAAACTTCTAATTACTGTGACTGAATGAAATTCAGTTCGGATATTAATAGTAATCACTAGATCTACCAATTATCATGAATTCCGAAACACTATGTTGTCTTAGCATTCAAATCTCAACCATCGATCTATGTCGAGAAGAATTTGAAACCAACCACTGACTATTGAAAGCAAATATCAAAATAATACAATCGTTTGAAAAACTTGCGTTAGTATACAATGCTCCGTTATACTCTGTCCCAGAATTAATGTCAGTACAGCGTTTACGGGGAGCTACGTTGGGATAGGATTCTGTTTAATGAGGATATACGAATTTTTCCTGACGATTTCGCATAACTTTCTGTATTCAGTGTGTTATAACCGTCAATAAAATTTGAGCGAATGGAGTGAAGTGGGGGAAACAAACGAGTGACAAATCAAAGCAAGGTGTTACCGTTTTACACTAATGGTTAATGTGTTTGTTCTTGCCAGCGGTACTGAATGATTAATTCATAAATACAAGAAATTGAAAATAATTTTTATTCTTTGCTTTGTTTTTATTGTAGTTTTCTGATGTTAAATACAACAATTTTTTTGAGTTTACGGAAAGGACTTCAATAATAATTTTACACTCCAGTAACAATGAAGATTGCAAGGAATTCAATTTCTATCCAGTGGAATACACAAAATAGTAACACTTTTCCTAATTTCTTTAATTTCCTTCTCATTTAAGTGAAAATTCCTCAAAATTATCAAACAATAAATTCGCAACTAAGAAACAATCTGAATAAGATATACTTATTTGGGAGAAGCAGCATGAAAGTAAAGGATGCAGATACTCTCATAAGCGCTGTACTGACACATAGTTCGAAGCTATCATGGTAGCTTTGATTTTATGAAAATCATCATGTAAATATTAGGCCTATTAATTGGTTTCAGAATCAAAAGACTATTGTGTCGAGCACGGTAAAACAAAAGATTAATTATAGGTTCGGTAAACGAAAACACCTTATAGTTTTACCAGTATTTTATTTTTCCGTACCGCGGTTTCGAAAGTTCTAACCTTTCATCCTCAGCGGCTGATAATACCAAACTAACGGGGCTACAGTAAACGTAAAATGTATATGTGCTTTAATACATGCAAATTAGACTGTTAACTAACTTAAAAACGAGCAAACAACAGTTTAACAGATTCATATGATATAAATGCTCATTTAATTGCTTTGCCATAATTTTTTCTACAGTTTCCGCTAGTTATTCTGACAATATTCAAAGTTTTACTTATTAGTTTCTGGTTAATTTCAGTTCCGTTCAGATTGTAATAGAAGTAACAAGTGTTCTTTAACCGAAGCCCACACTGTGGTATTTATTTGTAAAGGATCCTTGCTTGTTCCCTAATATCTCGTTGTTTTGTGACGAAGAATTTTCAACATCATTAAAATTTCCATTAGGAAGGTTCCATGCGGCATAATTAGTTTTCGTTACTATGGGCATGAATACAGGTGGCACGTAAGGAAAGCTATTTGAGGTCAAAGTTTGTTGCTGAACAAGACCAGGACGCTTATTTCAAGTAAAGGCTGTGAACCGGTGCAACTTTATCCACGTTTTGGAAAACTTTCGAAGAGGAATTAATCTCAGGGGATTGTGCTTGTTTACTAACTACGTGCCCCGGAATATTTTGCCAATTTTCAACTGAAAAACCCAGCAAAATATGCCAAGATAACTCCAAAAAGTCGAAATAGTTTCTTAAATTAATTAATGCAACAGAGCAATGTCTGAAGGGCCACTTATATAAGAATTGAAGAGCCTAACTGAGGCACAAGTTCTTTGGGTAATTACTATAACAAAGCACTGAGTGGGAGGAACTTGGGAGCTAATTAAGATTAATAAGGACGTGTTGCTGACAAATAATTTACTCAAGAATGCGCTTAAAATAAATTCGGAATAATGAATATAGGATTGGGGATTTTACAAGCCTGAATAAGACAATTAATAGACATAAATCCCGCAAAAATAAGCCCCCGAAAAAATTAGCATAATAAACAAGAAATTCACAAGACACTTTACCTTTTCAAATCTCTTCCTGAATTCAGCTTTTTCCAGTTTTTCACTTTCGAGCTGGGTAATTCTATCATTGAGCTCCTGAACAGTGGTATTCTCCCGTTCGTTTTTCGTTGCCAAAGCCTCCAGGAGCTCCAGGGCATTAATCACTTTGGGCATGAGACCTGTCACAGCGTCCGGACCAAATGAGTCGATAATTTTTTCGCATTCCTTCCCAATGTCTGAAGCTAAATCGTAAACATCCACAACACCGATATCGTCAACCGAATCCAAAACCATTTCGCCCATTTCATTTATGTGAAATCCCGGCATATGAGTACTTCCCGACACTGAATCGGAAATTGTAAAAACACTGCAAAAACCTGCAGGAACTTATCTGATAACAATTTTCACTAGTTAAATAGCACTTGGAAGTGAAAGGGTTGTTTAGAAGTTTCCAATATCCAATAGGACACAAGATATGCTGTTTTCAACACTTATCACTGCACCAGTCCCCCACGGACGACAAGCTCCGTATCGTATTTTCACAAGAAATTATCAAATCCAACAAGAACATGGGACAGGAGGAAGGATAATTCGCTTGACAGCTTGCGATGCGATGACACCTCGCGAATATTTGATCATCACTCGAGGAATGAATTTGAAGTAATAGATTTAGTACTTCAATGTTCTGCTCCAATTACAGTTCTAGTACACCCTCTACGATTTGTCAATGTGTGCGTGAGTTGTCTTTGTGTGCGTGACTTTTGCAAATGTGTGCGTGAGTTGTCTTTGTGTGCGTGTACTTTGTTCTAAAACGTGTACTAAATTGTACTAAAATCCGACAATTGTAAAGTTAAAAAAAGAGGGCACTGTAAATGACAGGTTAAAAAAAGAGGGCACTGTAAATGACAGGTTTAAAGAGGAGGCTCTGTAAATGACAGGTTTGATGGGTAAGTAAATGATAGGTTTTTTAGATGGTGACAGGTTTAAAGTTCAGTTTTGCGTTTTCCTTGATAAAGTGAGAACTCTCGTGGCTCGTGACTTGTGGTCGAATTGGTTAAGCGGCTGCTCGCGACGCCAGAGATCAGAGATCGAAGGTTCAAAACAGGGTGGGTACTTTTTCTTTTTTTGACACTTGTTTTCTATTTTCAAGAAATTATAGCTCAAATTTAAAACTGGATATACTGGATAGAATAATAGATATGATGGATGGATAGAAGAAACTGGATAGAGGATAATTTCATTGGAGTTTGTCAAAGGATTTCGAGTTGATAAGGAATTTTGGTGCTTTGTTGTTTGTATAATCTGTGAAAGTATTTTGATGTGGAAAAAAATTCGAGATTGCAAGTCAGGTCGCTTGTATTTTTGATACATCGGTTGTTTCGCGGAATAATTGTATTGTTTTTATAATTACGTGGATTAAAACGTATTACTTTATGGCGTTATACCCTAAAGGGTCAAGCCAGTGGGGTGAGCCTTCGGTACCCAATAGCGGTACTTACAGGGGGGCCCCAAAACCAAGTTGAAGAAGAAGAGATTGCAAGTATTATTAATTAAATAAATAATTGTGCTATTGTATTTTAGAGCTTGTTTATTTAGATTTTTGATTTTTGATGCTTGTAGTTTTGTACAGTTTTGTTAGTTTTGTGCTGCTTAGGGGCAGTTTTGTTGCTGTTCAGGGTTTGTAGTTTTTTGCTGCTTGTAGTTTTGTGCTGCTGCATTTAGAGTTGACGTGTTATTTTATTATAATTATTTTTTATTATATTGTTGTACATTAAAAAATATATATATTTTATATTATTTTAATTATTTTATTTTAATTGAATTTCAATATTTATTTGTGCAAAAATGCCGCGTCGTTGCTGTGTTCCCGGTTGCATTTCGAATACCGGTTCGAATGAAATTGCAACGTTTTCACTACCAAAAGAAGATCCACTTCGTAAAATGGGAAAACTGGGAACCCACAAAATATTCAAGCGTTTGCGCTTTGCATTTTAATGAAATCGACATTAAAAAAGTAGTTGGTCGACTGCGTTTAGTTAAATATGCGGTTCCCAGTAAAAATCTTTCGCTTCATCCAGTCGGGAAAGATGTCGGAGGTGTTGTATGATTGTATAACGGATGTTGAGGTCGACAACTCTTCGATTCCACTGGAAATCGACGAAATTCTAAATTATCCGGATATCGTAGAGTCGTCGGACAAAGTACCGGAGTGCGACGTTATTCAAAATTATAGTGATTTCCTTACTAACTTTGAACGCGAATTAAATCTAGATGATTTTTACGTACGTGAAAATTCAAATAGCGTAATTTTTCTTTAGAATTGAACCTCAAGAGGATCTTATTTGCAAGCTTGTAGTTCGTATAGCCGTAAATAATGATTTGTGCGTACATGTACGCGTTTCTGATACGGAGTCGGAAAATTTGTCGTGGATTTTACCAGAAAATTCAAAATTAACACTCTGGAGCCAAATTTCAAATATTCTTGCATATTATAAATATAAAGAATCAGAGTCCGCAATGAATCGCGAATATTATCTAACAAAGTCTTTAGAATATTTAGAAAAAGCCAAAGATTGTTGTGAATCCGATTTCAACAATTCTCAAAAATTTGATATAATTGTGGACCAAGTAGCGATGTTAACTACTCGAACACCACAACAATACAGCGCGACGGTAGTAATTATGGCGTTTACAATTTATTCAATATCTATAGCCGCGTATCGTAAATTGCAGATTTTTTTTTTCTCCCATCTACGCAATACTTGCGAAATATATCTTCATCGCTGAATGTAACTCCGGATAATAAGGATCATACTAATGACGCGAATTACATAGTAAATATTAGCAATAGCCTAACATATCGCGAAAAATATGTAGCGCTTCTGATCGATGAAGTGTTTATAGAACCGGGGCTCCAATATGAATCAGGTAATATTGTCGGGTTTGCTAATAATGATCCTTCCAAACCGGCTGGAACAGTTCTATCGTTCATGGTACATTCAATTTCCGGTAATTTAAAGAAATAGTTCGTCTTGTTCCCTTATTAAATCCAACCGGTTCAATGTTATATTCAGAAACGAAGGAAGTCATAAAATTTGTGCACAGTTTAGGCTTCCAAATTCTTGTTATTGTAACAGATAACAACGCCACAAATCAAAAAATGTTCAAATTGTTTAGTCCAGAAAACACAAATAGTTTTCCAAATCCTGATTTCTCAAATCAGGTTATTTATTTACAGTATGATACTGTACACATTCTCAGAAATATCCGGAAAAATTGGTTAGTTTTGCAAGACGAATTTATATATCCGGATTTTCATACTTATGAAGTTAAACGTGCCTCTTTTCAACATCTTACAGAATTATACAAAAGTGAAGAAAATTTGAATATTAAACGTGCAAGAAAATTAACTTTGAAAACAGTAAATCCTAGTTATTTTGGCCGAAATGTTTCTTTGGCTGAAAATATGTTCCATGAGACGACAATAGCCGCTTTGTCGGATAATTCTGATTTTTCAGGAACATTGGAATTCTGTGAAATTATAAGAAAATGGTGGAATATAATTAATGTTAAAAGTACCACCACGCGATTAGACAACACAAAAACAAATTGCGTGCCGATATATGATTTTTCAAGTGATCAGATTGAATTTTTGAAACAAGACACAAACATTGATAGACATTACCGAAAAAGCGTTGTCAAATTTAAATTTCGAATTTATTTTACTAGGGAAATTTCAAACTGATTACTTGGAAGACAGATTTCGTTCATATAAGTCTTTAGCCGAGCAAACGAGGGCTCTTTCTTATTCACAAGTAGTTAATTCGGAAGAAAAATAAGAGTTTTAAATATTTTGACGCGGCGCGAAATAGATCTCAAAAATTTAGAAAAACCAACCGGTGCAAATTTTGTAAACACAGAGATTTCAGATTTTGTTGAAATCTTTGAAACCAATTACTTAATAAGCTGCGAAGGAAATCCATCAGCAAACATGTATGTTTATGGATCTGCTTCGCATTCTATTGCAAAAGAATTATGTTGTACGAAATGTCAAAATTTAATCGTCAGCTTTGATGTAGAAAATTGCACGCAATCTGTAATAATTTTAGGTAATCATATGTGTGCGACTTTTCAAGAAATCTGTAGAAATAAAGACTTGTGTTTAAAATATTTTAAAAGCAAAAGCCAAAGAGACATTTTGGCTGAATTAACAATGCAATCATGTTTAACAGATAATTTTTGCGTGTATTTTGTATCTATCGGCTGTGTTTTAGGGTGCTTGCCTGTTGAGGTCTCAGGGTCTGTACGGTTCAGGAAGGTAAAAATCTTCCAAGTTTGAGTGAACCTGTAGCAACTGATCTGTAAAAATAATTTTATTAAATACTTTAAATTTAATTAACATAACATTTGTAACATAATGCATAAAAATATGTTCTATGTCTTTATAAAAAAAAATATATAGTAAAATCATCAAAAATATACAGATTTGACCGTAAACAAGTGATTAACGTTTAAAACATATTTCAACAAATCTCATCCACCACAATACATTTTGGGGAGGGCTTTTATTACATGCAGAATTCATGGTGGCATCCTAAATTATGGGAAGTTAACTTTATACAATTTCGTTGTTCTGTGTTAGGTTTAAGTCTTCTCTTAATTTAATGATTATATTTTAATCTTTTCTCTCCCTCTGACTAATCTGTGCCATAGTAATGTACTGTCGTACCAGTCGTGATATTTCATGCGCCTGTTCAGTCTGCACACGGATAACTCGCTGTTGCATCAGATTGCCCACCTTCATATCTAAGAATAGGGCTCCATCCTCGGAACGTACCTAGAAATATAGACATGAACCTCACAAATTGTATATCCTAATTTCGAAATTACTTTTCGTGTAGAAATCACTTCCATAAACGGCCAATGTTGCAATGTTTCATGGGTGTTGGGATCAAGAAATAGAACTCCTCGCCGATTCAATGCGAGAATCAGATCCCTCCACATCGGATTAGAGTCCTCAACATGTGGTCCATCTTCTGCCCAAATACGTTTGACTGCGAAGAAACTGCTGCCGAAAAGTGGCCAAGAGGAAAGCACACTAAGGAATTGCGCTTTAACCTGGCCTGGGCTTAATCCTGCTATCGAGGGCCATGCAGATTGTACAAGTGCCACCCATTGCGCTGGACGGATCTCACGAATTCCTAAAGCTGGTTTCGGTAAAAGGAATTTTATTTCTTTCATTGCGGGGACATGATTTAGATCAGCAGCTCTGTGCAACAATGCTGCTATGCGTGCCATGTCATGAACGACTTCTGGTGGCGGTGCTCCGTTATGTGGTAATTCTAGTAAAAGGCCTTCAAGATAGTCTGGAGCAACTTGATTGAATAGAACTTCAATGTATAGAGGAGTTGGAGCTGGATCTCTCTTGAGGGGGAAATGCCAAACTGATCGACAGAATATCAAATAGAAGGGTTGACCGGATTTCAAGAGTTCTGTGGTAACATCCAGAATATATTCGTCAGCTGCTAATGGCATTGTGAATGCATCACCCTGAACGATGCAATATAGAGAAAATTCTTGTTGCTCGGCTTCAGATTCAATACCAAGCAATGAGCAAAGCTCGGCTATTACATCAGCCACTACTGTAGAGCATCGTGTATTAACCACACGCTCTGCACCTCCTGGTAACCTATAAATCTGCCGCCGTGCAGAACGTCCTGCTGATACCGCTGTAACTTCTTCGACGCTGGGAACATTCTTGCGGCCACCACATCTAGCTGTCTTTCTTAGGTTCGTCAAGCAGACTGCAGCAGTGCCATGACATGAACGTCTACGGTCTGAAGCAGCTGTGGTAAGATGTTCCATTAGATATGGCCTTAGTGCTTCAGAACATCCAAAGTATGCAGCCAAGATGCTAAGAAGTCGCCATGCCCGTTGTGAAGAATCTGGGCATGGTGATCGATTGGCTGTGGTTTGTTTCATTAATTGACAGTATACCTCGTCCCTAAGAGCCAGGTATTTATGACAATGCTAAAAAAAAGGCAGTTGAAGAAATAACAAATGTTTTTCTTGTCATAGTAAAAAGGAAATTACCATTAATACTGTATATACGCATTTGACCTCAGTGAGTTCTGGATCTGGTGGAATATCACCGCAGTATCTTAAAATGCAATCGAAACATTCCAAAGCCAATGGTGCCAAGTCTGGTGGGAGGCGTAGTAGTGGAGCTCGAATTGGTGTACCCTGCCATTTAACTAAGTCGGCATGGGATCGTGTAGAAGATGTTCGCTTTTCTCCTCGACTACCAGCTCCCGTGTTCATTCTGTGCTCATCCGGAGAATAACTAGAAATAAAAAAATGGAATTAGATTTTACGACAATAGTGCTGATTTTAATGTTAGGGTGAACTCAGAGTTTGGATAAAAATTGACATTCAAAGAAATGATATCGCATTTTATGTAGTCGTTAAAGATAGTTAGTTACAAGTAACGAAGCTACATGATGAGCATCATCCTCTTCTGTCAATTATAATTTATTTGGCGAGGACAAGGTTTACATAGAGATCGACTGCGTTAGAAGAATTGTCACGTTCCTCTTCCGGGAACTGTAACTATAAATATCCTGGATTTAGTGTCCCAGTCGACCAGCCCCTTCTAGATACGTTTATGGAGGAATTAAAACGTATAAGACTCACTTTTTTTAGAGGTATTGCTTAAAATTTTAACCTGACAAATGTTGCAAGTAAGTCACAATTTTTGTATGAAGTTTTTATTAACTGTGCAGCATTCAAGTGGCTTTCCAAGTACAATTCCTGTCAGTAGAACCAACCACATGTAACCAGATAAATCACAGCGCTTTTTCCAGGCACCAAACCTGCGCCCATAGAGGCGAAAAACTGTACAGGTGCGCTTCAATCGGACACCAGCAATGATTTCGATTAGTAGAGAGATCCAAGTTCAACAGTATCTTGATAGCCTTCCCATCTAATACACACAAAAAATATTATCTTACAATCGTTTTACGTGCAAAAAGACCTTAACGAATTTCAGTTTTTGAATCACAGCCTCATTGCTTTTAATTGATCAGTCGGGGTCGTAGTGGTCTTAGCACCTTTCTTAAATGATAAAACTATTCCCTCGATATTTCTTATTATTTGCAATTATATCTGTAATTAATCACAGTTATTCAACATCCAATTCTCAAGAGAAAAAAAAACTTAATTAGTCACCTTGAGAGAATTACATATTGACTGTACCAACAGCAGAGATTTGGGTTATTTAAAGGCGGACCAGCGGTGAGTGCAGTTAGTTTTAATTACCGATGACAGCATTTTCCTTTTAGTTTTTTCTCGCTATTGAATTTACTTTAATTATCTATCCCCAACGTCTCGTAAAGTACGTTGCAATTGCAACAATGGTGGCAGTAATTGCCACTAACAATCGCATTTCTGTACACACTAGAAAAAAGCAAAAAAAAAACAAGAACCGGTCCCCAAAGAAATCCACGTAGGAAAATCCATTGGCTTCACTCTTTCACTTTTATTATCTTATCTTTTTTCTTTGTCAATTTCTTAAAGTTGTAAGAAGTCAAAAGCGCACAGACCTTTGAGCTGATTACGCATGCGTGAAAATTTATGCACTGCTCTAAATTTCGCGGCCTTAAGCAGTACCTCGGGCAGTAAGCACCTCAACTTAAGCCAAGAAAGCAACCTAAGTACTCTCAACTGATTAGGTAATGAGTGTGATACGAGCGATTAAATATTAGCCTATGGCACTCAACCACAAAATGCTCAGATCTCTAGAGAGTTTTTAGGTTCAATTAAATCTGACCTGACCAATTTGCCCAAGTTGCACCTGTACCAGAGGTTACTTTTCTTTTCAGATGCCAGATGCACATCGATTGAATAAATAATGTTGCAAGGTCCAACCGGTTAATTTGAATATAAAGCGTGGGAAAACGTAAAAATCTTAATTTTATGAATGATTGTATCTTATCAAAGTCAAAGAGCAATACCCATGATATTACTAAAGCGGATGCTGCTCATTAGTCAAGTTTATTCAAATCATTCTCAATATTAAGCTCTTTGGAAAAAAAATAAAGGCAAAAAAATGGTGAATTTTAATCCACACCTGGGGTGAACTTATTGCGCACTACGTGAAAACCATTCCTATAGTCATTTTAAATGTAATAAAGATGGACCCACAATAAGATTTTAAAGAGACCGTATGCAATCATTAACCTCGGACGTCTTTTATTATCGATAAATATTAATAATAAATTTCAAACTTTGCTTCAATATGTTCAAGATTTATTAATTGATTTTTCTTATCCCCTATGGCTATAAACCAAGGACTACTGAATTCTGTTGTACCTCACGACTTTTAATCAAGTGCGGTGAATGCAACAAGACCTTCTTTTAATATAACTGGAGTATGCTGAGATACAGCTCAAGAAAACACAAGTTTACCGTACTTTGAACGTGATAGTGCCAGGCATAAATGGGTTTTTGTTAACTTTAAAAGCATGGATCGATTATCGTTATGCAATACTTCTAAGCAAATTGAGATCAAATTTTATAATACCATTTTTCTTTTTATATGATTGCAATAGCAATTCATCGGCATCATTTGTACCACAAGACATAGAACAAGTAAAGAAATTGAATGCAATTTTTTCTTGTTTTATATAAGTTCAAATTTATAAGAAGACTCAGAAGAACCCAAAAGAAATATTTATCCAGGGATTCTGAAGAGTTGTTATTAGAATTTTAAGCTAAGAGTCAAGTTGAGTCGTTCGTGATATTGAGCTAAGAATACACAAAGATCTATGAGCACAAATCTGGAGAAATTGCACGTAGAAAGTTTCCGGATCTTAGATGCGTACTCAAATAGTGGTCTCACGAAACAATTATATAGTGTTAAGATAATTTTAAAATTAGATCAGTGATCAGTGTGACTGGTATGAAAAATAAAGTCCTGTTTGGGATCAAATATTACGCCCGTGTGATTAGTGTTGTTAGAGAAGACTTAGTTGAACACACTTGGTACTGTGAGTTCTAAGGATCCTCGCATTAAGGTCTAAGTGATTCGCGGATATGACTATTTAAAAGATCTTCCTATCATCAGCGCAGACTAAAATAATTCTGGAATGCTTCAAAATATGCACAACCTCGTTTATGCATTGAAAAAAAAAGTAAGAGGGCTGTAATGACTTCCCTGAGGTACCCCGGACGTGGATTGTAACTTGAAAAGGGTTGATTCAAATTGACTGACGTGATTTGAAATTGAATGCTTTTGCAGAAAAAATCGGTCGATTAGTTATGAACAAAGTTGATAATATTTTAAAAGTTGCAATTCTTGGTATGAAATTCGGTGGCTTTGATTTGATTAGAAATTATTTTGCTGTGAGAAGAGTATAATGCAACGACCTAGATTTAGAGCAGTTTTGTAAGCTAAGCAATAAAGAATAAAAGGGATGAGTCTGACGTGCGAAGATATTTTAAAAATATGCAGACCTAAGGTTGGATAATAATTATTACAATGTTTTTCTTCCATGCGTATAAAGATTAGTATACCTTCCATGGTAATTCTTCAAACTTTAAGGTCAGTTCCTTAATAGGGCTAATAATGATTTTATGGGAAATCAATCAATGCTGGTTGCATGGAACGGTGTCTTACATGAAATGCAGAATTAAAGAAAAGTCACCACAACCTTTTTGAGAAAAACTGAGGTCTTAAACTATGCCTAATCATGTGATCATATCTGATACTAATAAGATCTATGTTATCCTGCTCTCAGTTCCTTACTTGTGAGTCTGGATTTACTGGTACTGTCTGAATATGTTCAAGCTATAGAATGGGCCTAGGAAGAAGAGATTGTGAACCAACTACTAAAAACTGGAACCTTAATTGATCCTAAAGAATTTTCTACTTATCCTAAGAGTCACATGAGAGTTACATAGAGGAAAAGAAGGTAATCAATTTAATCGCACTGATGTCTTCAAAATTTTCTAAAACTTTTATTTTTGGATGTTTAGACTTTACTTTTTCAAAAATCTTGGGTCAATATCTTCGGCGATAAAGAATGAGAGGTAATTCAATTTTGCAGGTAAAAATATTAACTAGGAGTAAAAGTTTTTGAAATGTTGAAAAAACATGAAACAACTGACGATAGGTTTTGCATATCATAAGATTCTTCACACATACTGGATTTCAAATCTATAGGTGATCCCTAAGATTCAGCAAAACACAAAAAATAACATCTAGTATACTGAAGCAAAAAGCAAAATGACAAAATAAGTAACTTAGGATGTGTTGCGAAAGATAATAGACACATTTCTTTGAATTAATTGCACTTTATAGACGCAACCTTCAAAAATCAACTATTATTATGCAATCATTTGACGATTACAATTTAAATGGTAAAATGGCACCCACTTAACTGGAACTTGACCATTTACTCTTGAATTTAGCGATTGTTCAGATTTGGTTGCACACTTTAACCTACTTTGTTAAAAAGTAAGAGAAAATAAGATTCATAAACACAACTTGGCAATGGCTACGATGGTCGGACCACTTAATTCCATAGATATTCAAGTGGGCTGCGAAAGTGCATAAAACGGCGCACATAATTACGCTCAGTAGAATAGAAAATGAATTTCCTGCTAATCTTAAGAAAGTCTTAAAATATTAATTAACTTCAATTTCTCTCATCACTAATTGTTTTTTCTGGTTATAAAACTGTGAGGCCTTTTCGCAATTGATCTATAAGTTTCTATCACATTTTCCAGAAGGCTACTCTTCTCGAAGGTGCAATTACTCCTCCTAGACACAATACTCCATTAGGTAGGTAGTGGCAGCAATTAATGTCTGAAAATGCTATTTATTTAATTCACAAGATAGACTGGATCGACACTTTCCAGCCGTTCAACATGAAATGAGGCAAATACTCTTTATTTAAAAAAATTACTTTGAATGAAAGATGAAATTACCGAAAATATGACGCTTTCAGTTTTGAGGCACTAAATGATCCGCGCTGTTCGCAATGATCATAAAACTCAATTCAATTCACTTTCGATTTTTTCTCACTTTTTGTTGCGCATATACAAAGCAAGGTAGTAAATAGGCAATTTGGCCAGACAAACCAAGTTTCCCATTTGATAATTACAGTCGGCAGGTATTAACTTTCCATTTACGCGTGATCACTATTCAAACCACCAGTACTACTTGATTATCCTCGTAATTTGTTCGCGGTATATACCATGCCCGGAATGACCCGTGTGTAGAAGGGACCAGTTTTCAGCTTCAACTGAGTTCACATGGGCCTCGATAATAAAATATGCCGGCTTGCTTTTAGCAAATTACCTTTTTACGTGTGGGGAGATTGGAGATTTAATAGTTTTTTTTTTTGGTGTGTGGGGTGGGCACTCAAGGTGCGAATTTTGTAATAGAGGTGCACTGTCAGATTTTCACCTTTTGTCTACTTGGTTTCAAAGTTTTTTGGAGCTTTTTTGGAGCATAATTTTGGGCGCTTGATTCAGGTACTCTAACAAATTTTTTTTACCTTTACTCGTATTTTTGTAGTATTGCCTATTGCTTTGCATACTTGCTTTATATTTGCCTGGGGTAAGTCGTTGCTTACTTCTCGCCTGTTATCTGTGAGATGGGAAAAACATATTTATCATTGAGTAACTTTAGATTTGTAGTAACTTTTGCCTCAGAACTGCGGGTCCTAATAGAAAACAAAAACAAGAGCGCTTGGAAACTTTGAGCGGGGGATTCTGTGCTGTATTTTCGAGGGAAAAGTTCTCAGTCTGAGTAATCCTGCCCTTTCGTGTTATATAGGTAACTAATTGATCAATCACCTCCTAATCATAAAAAAAAGTTTCAAGTCATTAAGATCATTATGTGCAGACTAATTGAACAAGAAACATCACCATGCCTGATGAATGGACGCGCTTGATGGATCTTGAGCACCACGTTAAGATCGAATTCCACATGAAGAATAATAAAATATAAAAGTATATTTTTGGAAAGATATCGTTTATGGCGAATCTGGGTCTTCATATTCTACAGTAAAACGCTAGAGTCAATTATTCCAACAATGATGTGAGTTGATCGAAGCTGACCCCTGGTGCAAGCCTTTTGTCGGCTGCAGTTAGTTATTAACGATAAAGTCGGAAAATTTATACTATAAGGTTTTAGAATCAAAATGTGATAGATAGATAAAGATGAGGCTCTGAAGATCACTAAAGAATGAGTTGGAGAAATTTTGCATGTACATTTGAACATGCCAAAGATGATCGTGCAATGCACGACCGAATCGAATTTTTTAAGGGAGTTTTTGGAGCTGTACAAAACGATTTGGATGAAGTTTGTTCTTGTATCGTGATCACAGACAAGACATGAGTTCGATAATATGACTAGGAATTCGAACAAGAGTTCACCAATTAAATTCAAACGGTTTATAGGTCACCAAAAAAATTAAAAGAGGGAACGTTGGTATCCAAGATCATAGCAACGATTTTTGTGTGATCTTGGAGGAATTCGAAATTCTCGCTTTATTCGGCAGTTAGTCTGGCATTCCTCAACTTTTCTTAGTATAATACTTCGTCTAGGAAAATTCGAGTTTCTTCAGGTGTTCCTCAAATCAGTCATCTAGCACCTCTGTTTTTCCTGCTGTTTCTTAGTGATGTGGTTCATTTAGTTATTAGGTTATCCGTTTATTGTCTTGTGCACGCATTGTCATAACCTCTACATTTCCTGTAGTTTGGAAATTATTGAAAGTTATACCCAGGGATCTAGCAATGATCAGTATTGAAAATAATATTACGAATAAGTTCCAAGTAAACAATGTGGTCTTTTCGATTGTACTATTCAATCTCGCTCCTAGACTTTGTGTTACGAAATTTCGTATAGTATCGTCGGGTACTATATATATCAAATCCAAGCAGGCCCTTGGATGTACTGATGATATGGACTTTATGGGTAAGAGTTTGGCTGATATCTTAGAAATGTTAGTAAAGCTGGATGATTCTACCCATACCATGGGATTTCAAATCAATGAAGAAAATTTAACACCAAGTAGAGAATGGATTCAATGAACTGTATGAGAGGTATCTATAGATGAAATCAAATCACATCACTTACGCAATCAAAAAAAAAAACAATATTACCATTTATCTTTGCGTCTTTAATGTTTTTCGTTTCCGCTTTAATTTCGATTAGAGTTGTATTCAAAAGCGTTCCTCATCGATGAGATAAATAATTAAAGCAAATCAGCGAACCATCAAGATTCACTGACTGCGTCGAAATTTGCCATAATATAAATCCCATAAGTGCACTCAGTACTTATTTACACTTATGCCTACTAACGGTAAGCAGGAATGGAAAAGGAAGAAATTGGCTAAAACTGTTTCAACATGGTGTAAAAAACCAATACTAGCATTTTTGGTATCAGTAGTAGGCTAAGATCGAAATATCTTTCTGTAATTCAATTTCAGATTTTTGCAAATGCGTAAAGTACTTAAAATAATTTTTATTATTTTCGGTTCGTGCGCAATGGAGCGAGTGATTAGACTTACATTTTGGCCATATGAATTAAAACAGTTAAGGAATTGGTTCAGTGAAAACAATTACTGGAACAGACAAGGAAGTTAAATCTTTATTGAAATTGGATTTAATATATTGTTTTAAGGGAATTGCTTTAGTAAACCTTTAATGGGGATAATTACGACGATCAATTACTTGGAATAATGGAATCAGTTTTAGGTTTAATCTGCGTGAATTAGTGAGAGTTGTAAATGAGAATCGAAAATCAATCAGAAGCCACTGAAACATTTTCTTATCTTTTGTTAAATATGATACATGTACATATTTAGTGACACAGCAAGGGAATCTATAAGTAGCTTCCCATTTTCTGAACCATAATTAAATAGCACACAGGTCTTCCTTTTTGCTTACATAATATGTAGTTTTCGGACTCCCAAAACTCTCGTTAACTCTGAACTTTATTTGTATAATTTTAGAGGGAGCTCATTCTGCACTTTGAGTGTTAATAACAAAATATGTATAACTCAGCTCTTTACCAAAAAAACTTACATATTAAAATGTTCATAAGTAGTATGAATTGTGCGCAGCACAGCATGGGCGGAGAGAAATTTTTAGGGAAGAGTAGATTGGGAAATTTTAACCTAACAAATGTAGCAAGCAAGCCGCAATTCTCGTCGATAAAATTTGCTGAACCACTAGTACCCAGATAAATCACAGCACCCTTTGAAGGAATCGCACCCATGCCTACAGAGGAAAAAATCTGCAGAAGTGCGCCTCATTATATATGAAAAAAATACGACAGGGTTAAGATGACCACCTTGCAGAACATTAGACACAGCTTTGACTAATGGTATTAATACCTACTGATAAGTTTGAACCATTCGTGATAAAATGGAAGGATCACAGGATTTTTCCAAGGAAGGTCTTTGAGCGCTGAATTAACTCTATACGGCCAATTTGAACAGCGTAAAAAGTATTTCAGACTTGAGATGGGGTCTCAATTATTTTTTTCTCGTCATGCTTGACGGAGGGCTATACCAGTTAAATTATAAAATTTTTAAAAACTACTAAGCGGTTTTGTAATTTGGGGCAAATCTATTAGGAAGTAATCTTATTTGAAGAAGATAATGAGAAAAGAGCCCAACTTCACTTTAATTAACCCAAAAGCAAAGTCGAGTCTTATTATCTGTTGTGGTTACTTGTCTTGAAAACTTTTTGTTATTAGGACTACCTACAGATATCTGATGTCCTAATTTAAATTCATGTAAGAAAATCTCCTGGATTCTCTGAGAGAAATTAAGCGTTGTTTCGGAGTTTAAAAAATATTTAGAAAATAAAGTGTAATCCACAAACCAATACATAAAAAAATATAAAAGGTTTAATATTTTTAGTTAATCTCGGTCAGTAACACAAATTGTGTGTATGTAAATTAAAATCTCAAGTATTTTGTATAATTTTAAAATAATAAAATTGAATTTTTATATTTTAATAATGAACGGAGAGGCAAAATAATAAAAAAAAAATATGGTGACTTACTCGTTTCTGAAGTGTTGCATAGCGAATTGCAGCAGTGAGTATTTGGTGACGGATGGTGGAGTTCCAGGTATCGAATCATCATCAACATGACCTAAAACACTTGATTCGTGGTGATTACCCGTTGAAGTCTTTCTTGAAGGCATATGGCTGTTTTGCTTCACCACAAGATGAGAATCACCATGTTCGCTGTGAATGTGGCCAGCAGTTGCTGTACCATGATGAAGATGTCCATGTTGCTGATGATGACTGACATGATTTTGATTGGCTGAGTGATTGCTACTAGAGACGTGCTCCGTTCTATGCGAGTGATGCTTTTCGATGGTTCCCACTCCACTACTGGTTGCAATAATACCACTGCTCGGACTTGTATGATGATGGGAGTCTCGATCTCTATTCGTTTCCAATCTTTCGAGTGGTACGTTGAGAGTCTGTGCAGCTGCTCTTGCACCGGATGAAATCGTTGAAGCCTTTGATTGCACCTGAAATGTAGAAAAATTGTTTGTTTAAGAAATTGAAAATTGGTTCAAAATTAAATCCCACTGCAGGCATCATCAGTAGAATAGAAATAGAAAGTAATCAGTAAAACGTGAAAGCTTTAGTTGAGAAAATCTTCGATATGCGCGTAAAGGTGGTTAAATGTTGTACTTGTTGATAGATATTAAAATAATTACCTACAATATTAAAAAAAAGACTCTAACCTCAGATAAATTTCATGTGCAATTTTGTTTAGAGTACCTTCGAGAGCAAAACACTTGTTTAGAAGCACTTTCATTTTCTCTATAATATCTAAGCAAGGTTTTATCTAGTACGCTTGGCGCAGGTTTCTTTTTTGTAGATAATTATCACATTTAGCTGAGTTGTTTATATGCTGCGAATAACTGTAGCCAAAGTCTGTTCAGATTGAACGGACGCATTCATACCTCGATGCACACATTTTTAACGCAATTTTATGGTCAATATTCACATTTGTTACTTTTTTGTATACACCAGCACCACATGAACTGGATTTATTCAGAGGTGTGAAAGCAATAGGCATTTCAATTGGATTGTGTGGACATAATAAGAGATATTACAGATACGTCCGTTATGAAAATTTTATATCTAAACTTTCGCTTGCTAATGAGACGCTCAACATGCATAATAGCGAACAAAATTATTAACGTTCCTTGGATGTAGCCTGAGTGGGAAATTAGTTCTACGAGAAATTTTTTTTTTTAATAAAGTTGTAAAGTTAATGATTTCCTGATTAACATAGTTATTGTTTTCCGCTGGTGTTTTTAATATGTCTGTGGGGAGCAGTTTTGCATCACCTGATCAGTAAGGATTGTGTATTGTTTTACAATTGTAGCTGTGCACAGCTACTTTCTCTAATTTCTTGACATTAAAAAATTTTCGGCAACCCAAATGTACGAATTTTTTTTTCCGAAACATCGACCGTAAATAGCTTCATCTTATTCTTGAAGAATAACTCAATTTGCAACCTAATTACTCTTAATGCTGGCGTTCCTCAAGGTTCTGTACTTGGACCCCTACCATTTAGCATACATATATATAAATGATTTAGCATCCCATGTATGCCGATGATGATTATGATACTTATTCGACAATCGTGTAAAATAGCATTGCAATTTTTTTTGATTAATTTAATTGGTACTACAGTGTACCGCGATTTTCAAAAATAGTTTTGCATTATGGAACCATCTTCCGGCAATGTTCTGTATGAGCCGATATACAAGGTGATCCACACGATTTTTTTTTATCTCTTCCAATGGGCGCAGTTAAAATGTCTAAGCTGAGGTTAACTGTCTTTTCTACGACTAACATACTAAACAATCTGTTCTGAACCAAACAAGCTAACGTTTTAGTACCATCAGTTTGAAATGATAGAATAAATCTTAGAAAAAGGAAAATTTTCATTTTTAAAATTTAAGTTCCAATAAGTGCCCTTTTTCCTCTTTTCAACATACGAAAATTTAGGAATACTTTTTCATATGGGTTTTTGCAAATTTATTTTTTCACTTTTAATGGTAATTTTAATTGTTTGATATCTATTGTTAACTTCACAACAATCAAACATTTTTAATGCATCATAGGCTCTTCATATCAATTTTGATCTAAAGAAAGTAATATCTTGAAGTAAATATCGGTTAGAGATCGTTTTCTTGAGAGCTAGATTTGAAATTGATTCACTTTTAATGCACTATTATACTTGAGGGCTTAATTTTGAATTGGCTCTGAAAGGCAAAAAATAAATCTTATTTTATCTAAAAAATGAAGCACAGGTGTTGATTTTAATTCCTACAACTATAGTTGTGGATGGAGCTGAAAGAAGCAAAGTTCATTTATTTACGTAACTTTCATATATGACGAGATCATATTATACTTGTTTTTAGGTTACACAAAACAATCATGTTTTCATTCTGAAACAAATATCTCGTTAACCGAAATAGGAACTTTTCAGTCAAACGGATAATTGGGTCTATAACCATTAAATGACGGTGAGCAGGTTAGCTAACAGCGAAGCTTTAGCCGGAAAAGTAAAAAGAGAAAGGTAGGATTGCATTATGAAGCCGAGGAAGAAAGTATCGATACATATTTCGCTTTAAGACTGGCGGCTTATAGTTTAAAGTAAAATGGCAGGTAGCAGTCTTTTCTATCAATATGCCTATTGTTCTGTCGAAATCAAAGACTTTTGCGGTGTGATGTTTCCAGAGAGTAATGATGAATTCTACTGGAGATTCAAATGTTCGGCTTATGAATTTAATATACAAATGGAATTAGGCTAGTGCCTGCAAACGTAGCAATAAAAGAGCAAAAGGTAACCAATGTTGCATTGATGTTTTAGATACCTCAGGCAGAGGGTTTCCTTTTTATTTCCAGGATGTTGTTTAGACCTTGTTTAACACGTTCCGTGCCGTATGTACCGTTTTCGATATACGTTTCCCTTACTTGATCACAAGAAATTCGAATATAAA
>QYTT01088291.1:16196-30816 GCA_006980735.1 Dasypogon diadema | reverse complement strand
CTATCTGAATATTTTTATAGGAGTAGATATTATTGCAGAAAGTATGATAAAGGTAGATAACAATTAAACAGAAAGTAATGCGCTTTTAAATTGATATAAAAGTAGATTTTCTAAACTTAGACTTAAGAGACAGAGAAGAAGCAATTAACAGCATTGTTTGAATTTAATTTAATTTAATTGATTTATACTTTTTTCGAGGAACATTTCCCAAAATTTTAACCAATATTATAAGTTTCCATTCACAGATTTCAGTATTTTGAATATTGAATATTTCAATATATTGAATATTGAAACTTGCTATGAAATATTAAATGTTTCAGAATATTGAATATTGAAACTTTTGAAGAGGAACATGATATTGTTGCTTTACATTTTTGGAAATCTCCCTTTTTACGGTGTAGTCAAAGCTCAGGGGATGCCTCTTGATGCTATGCACAGCCTTGGCGGGAAGAAAATTGGGGATGAGAAAAAATGGATTGGGAGTTGGAGCAGAAGAAGTCTCGGTGCATATTCTTCTTAAATAACTGATGATAAATAAATAATGATGGCGTGAATATTACAGGCGGCTGAAAGAATATTCTGAGGGATCGTACTGACTTGTTTGTCAATTGAGATTTTTCTTTTATACCACTGAACAATCAGACTGCATTGAAAGTAACTAATTCAGCTCAAAGCTGAGCTGAATAAGGTTCCCTGCGCGGAAGCCCTAATTCTTGATTAGTCCATGTATCATTTATGCATATCCATTCAGAAATAGGCGAACGAGTGGAATAAAATTCCGGGACTGAAGCAGTTAATATTTTCTGTAAGCCTTGAATTAGAAACTTTCAATCGCAAGCTTCTTACACTAGGCAAAAGTAAAATTAGGACCATTTTTAGACCCTTTACTGTTGTAGAATATTTGGTAGTATATAAGCCAGTAGCTTATATTATTCGAGATTGAAAGGCCGCTACAAGGTACGTAGTTTTCTTGCAGCATGTTTTGTAATTAAGTTGAGAATTTGAATTTTTTTTTTAAATTCATACTTGGAGCTACAAAAGACAATATATGACACTTTTTTTTGAGTTTGTACTCTTAGTCGTGATCTCTCTATCATCTCGTCTCCTATCCTAAGGTTTCTTAGTACTCAGGCAGATATTAATTGGCAATTTCTTTCTGAATTTGGTATCACAATTCTACAATCTGTAGCAGAAATTCGATCCAAAATATTTTAATACGAGAATCATTCTGAAATTGTTCAGATATAGGAAACTCGTCTTTTTTAAAAAAATTGTTTAATGTGCATGTAACGAAGTTCTATCAACTATAAATACAAAATCAGTAGTATCGTTCCATAATTTCTATTTTGTCATTTGTGCAGTAAGTTTCAATTAGGGAAACCAATCCCGGAAACGTAAGAACCGGGGTCCCGGAAATACCGACCTCTCTTTGGTACCGGAATACCGGCACTGTGAACTTCTGAATCCCGGATATCCTGTACTGACAATTTTATGTGAAATTATATGAACATTTTCAAAATACGGTAGGACCCCGTATAACGCGCAACTCGTTTCACGTGATCTTGTATATGCAACTCGGTTCTGTATAACGCGATTATGTCATTCTGCAGATATAATAAAATTATAAGTTCCTATTTTTTTTAATAAAATAAAATGCGTACAATTTTCTAAGCAGTATATTAAAGAAAATCTGTTTTATTTAGTTGTAGCTATTTTCGCTCTGGGCCTCCTATAACGTGGTTTCGTATAAGGCGGATCGTATCTTCCGGAAACTATAGTTTCCAAATTAGTGCCATGAATTAATTTAGGCTAGAAACCAAAGCGTATGCGTGCATCACAAAATGCGAATGATAAGGGCAAAAAAATTGCAGAGGTTTCATTAAAATATTTCAAAATAAATTTCAAAAAATAATAAATGTGTGTAGTAAAGTGCAAGGTGCAAAGCGCAGTCCAAAATTCCTAGAACTATTAACCTCGCGAGATATTTCAATGTTCTCCTAGAATTTAATAATATTAATACGCAAAATAAACACAAAAATAGGATAGAGCAATCAATCAAGAAGTGAGCTAAAAAATTACAACAAAAAAGATTAAAAGAGCATTTAATTTTGTAAATACTATCAGAAAAGAACTGGTAACTTTCGAGGCAGGTTTGCGTGGACTCAACCTCAGAAATACTTCCAACTACTTGACTCGAGTCGGAGAGTGCCTTTCTAGATGTGCAATAATTGCACAATTGCAAACTAAAATTCGCCTACCATGTGCATTCTTCGCTCATATTTCAAATGTAATGGTAACTGAATAACGAACTTAACTTAAATCTCTTAATTTTTGTATTAGTTTCTTTTTATGTTTTGTGAAGTGAAGTGAAGTGAAGGTTATATCTAAGCTCAGAGGACAATCTTAAGGGGAGGGAAATTTTACGAAAGAACAGATTTGGAAATTTTAACCTGACAAATGTTGCAAGTAAGCCATATTTTTTTTAGATGAAATTTTTACTGTGCAACATCTCAGTGGCTTCAGAAGTGCAATTTTCGTCAGTAGCATGGCCTATACCACTGATACTCAGTTAAATAGCCGTGCCCCAAGTCAACAGTACCGAAAATTTTATAAGTTTTTTAATTAGTTTTTTTACATAATAGATTTCCATTTAGGTCGTGTGCCAAACGACCTAAACACTGGATAAATCTATTACTTTTCCATTTAGTAAATTTTCGAGCTTGCTAATTCTTCTTCTTTTTTGTCTAAATGGCTAAATTTTGACATCTATTTGTTAACGTACGATGAATTCGCATATTGTTGCTTACTCTGAATAACAATAATCTCAATCACATCCTAAAATTTTATGTAGAAAAAAATTATAATATTCTAATTACTTCGATCTGACGAAATTTTTTAAGTATATATTTTTATCAAAAAATACCGTCGATGATGGTTTCTTTCGAACAAATAAACTAAGAAATTCGTTTACTCAGACAGATATAGGTCTACTTTACATATCTCTGTAATAAATAAATTAATTCCAGAGTTTCGAGCCCTATTGAATGAAATGAGGGTGACCGCTGACGAGTATCTTTTACCGACTCCGATAATGGAAATACTACTTAAAATCACAATTTTTTATTTCTAATACTTCAATCTAACTATTGGTGAACAATCCAGAAAATATATAGTTGATGTAGAAAAATTCTGTTTTCTGACTTGTCCAGTTTTCCCGCAGGTAACTCCTGTTGAATGTTGGCCGAAGTGATCAGGGAAAAGGACTGGTCCTATTCTGTTGGCGTACCACCATGATGATAATAGCAAAGGACTTACCTATTTGTTACTGAAAATTATAATCCTGTCTAAAATGGTGATCATTGCCTCTCTGATATATTGTGGGGTTCTTTCTTCTCATCATAGGCTGAGAAGGATTTTTTCTTGGTCTACCCTAACTTTTCTGCCATTGAGCACGTGGTACACCGGTTGTCTAATTCCAGTAGTTCCTTTATTTTGTCGGCTGTAATCTTTGTTTAGTGGCTACCATAAGTTTACTTTGAAAATCTATATTTTTAGAACGGACTCTTTATGGATTTTTACTGAGAAAGATTACACAATTGATTAAAATAAGAAATAAAAAAAAGTTTTTTCTTATTTCTCTGAATTCCTCCCGGTAGGGGTGTTTGATAAAAGGGTGCAGTATTATTTATGAAACGGCAAATTGGTAAGCTTTACGCGCTTTGCACTAAAAAGTAGGATGATCACAAGTAAAAGTAGTATTCAGAAAAAAACTTCTATGATAACTTCTATGAAAAGTGGAACTGCTCATTTTATGGAAATCCAACATTCCGACAAATATAAACAACCTCCACTAATTGTAAGATTTCCGTATACATATACAGTTGCTTTTGATACCCTTGATAGTGGGTACATGTTGATGAATTTCATCAATAACAAACATACTGAGTTTATTTTCAACAACACCAATCTATGAATTCTTTGGTGATGTGCCCTTCAATGTAACATGAAGTAACCGTTTTTCTAATATTAAAGACATTGTAATTTAACTTGTGTTAAAAAGTTATTGGTTTTGAGATTCCCTTACTACCTTGATTTTCCAGAAGAATGCTTTTAACGAAACCCCAAAATTCTAAAAACCGAACGTAATTAAAAGGATACCCAAACTCATTTAAAAGCCAAAGGGTTAAACAACTCATTTATTACTGAAAATGTACAAGGGGAGTACGTTGTGTTGCTCTGAGGCTGGCATGGAATGCTTTTGATAATTAAAAGTGCAAGTGCGGAAATTGGGAGTCACTTTAATCTTTTCAACGTTTACAAGGAACATTTGAGTTAGGTTTTTAATTTTTTTTTGCTAAGCACAAGCACAAGGCACAAGACTGCCCTTTTTCCAAAATTAATATTTCATCATCACGTCCACTTGTTTCTAATAAACTTTACGAGGTCTGCATAAGAAGAAGAGAGCTGAAAATAAAAATTTTCTTAACCAGATACACTGAAAAGCAGCGAAACTGTGAACAAAAGGATGCAGTGCACGAGGAAAATTCCAGAAGGATTTGCACGACTGGGAAAAGTTTCTGTCACATGACCTGCCCTGATTTGTGAGAAATGTTGAAAGTTCTACCGTAAATCACTGAATCGAATACATGGTTGCCGCTGGGTACCTTTTTAAATGCTGGCCAGGAGTTCACAAGTTTCATCTGAACATCTGAACTTGAAATGTGTGGAAGAGCTTCTTATACGCCAGCAGCCATCACTCTCACTTTGCTTTAAAAGGATTTCAGCACCATACATCGCCTTGACCTTTTAAATATTTTGCATTAGTTACCTACTTTGTTAGTTCTTTTATACAAACTGATTTTAGAAAGGGTTGTAGAAGGCAATTTAAGTATTTGGCTGATTACGGAAGAAGGTGGGAGAATTTTCGAAAAGAAAAAATCGTCTTAGAAAAGATCCTTTTGGCAAGATTATGGGTTCTAAGCAAAGAGAATAGTTTTAATTAAGGCTGAATATTTCAGCAAAATAGTTTGTAAAGGGTGATTTGTTTCTGTGACAATCGTGGAGTTCGAAAGGGTAGTTCATCTCAAAGTGCTTATTAATTTGAGACAGATAACTAAATGGAATGAAATTCATTGTATAGCGGAAAACAGGATTAATTTCTAATATACTTTGAAATGTGATAAATATTAAAACATTAAAATAGTTTGGGTTTTAAGAAAAACAAGTGGCATAAACCCTTTAAACAAATTTGGATTGTCCGTTGGATGATTAACTTGTCTTACTTTGAATTTTTAGAATTCAGGATTTAAAATCCCTAGTTCGATCGCCTTAAACTTTTTGTAATATTGCCTAAGCTATGGGTAGCAAACTGAAACGCAGCAAAGGGCCAATCATCTAGATGTATATGAAACGCAAGCCGAGTTCAATATTATTGTGTGAAACAAAATGTATTGTTTCTATTTTAATCCTCGTAAGATGTTAGAAGGGTTGATTTTTAGAAAAGAAATCATCAGGGGCTTCTTTCTTTCTAGCTAGCTCTCTCTCGTGGCATATCGCAGACTTCCGTGTTGAACCCTCTCTTGCTTTGCCTTTTCATTAAAGATTTATCCACTGTTTTAGTTGATACCAACATACATCTGTACGCTGATAATGTCCAAGTCTACCTAGGCAGACTTACTGTTTTGATTGAGGATGTAGAAACTACGACTAGTCCAAGTACAATCATCTATGCTTTACCAGTAAATATACAGCGGATTTCTATGGCCGAGACGTTCGAAAGGCTTCTAATCTCGGCTTACGCGTGCGTCACGCAATTCATGAGGGCCACACTTCGCCAATTTTTAACTTTCTCATTTTGTTATTTTCATTTAAAATTGTATTTATTTCATAGACTCTGCATTGTTTGATTATATATTACATTTCTTGTTTCCAATTTATTATAACACTTTTTTTGTACAAATATAAGATTGTCTAATTTTTGTACTCTTTAACGGGCAATGAAGTAAATAATAAATAATAGTAGAAATTGAAATTGAAAATTATTTTGTCCTAACAAATGTTGTACATTTTATTGTAAATGCTCTAAAATCAGCAGCAGCTCAGTGCCTCCCAGTGCTGATTCCTGAATTCAATTTCATATCTATTTACTGAGCTACTTCTCTACCAACTTACAAGAAAAGGAAATATGTTTAGGTGTCCACCTCCAATGTTGACTGCTTTTTAGCATGGGGTGTCTTGTATAGGGTTTGAATTTCGGGTTTCGAGTAGCTTAATCAAGATGTGAACAAATTAGTACCTTGTTCTATCGGGTTCATGGTAAAGACCGATCTAGGAGGTTTTCTTCCTTCGCAGTGTGCATTTTGGATTCTGAGCTTTCTCTTCGTGAAGTAATATATTTACGCATTACTTTGAAGAAAAAGCTCTCGCCCGGCATTATATGCCGATCTCCTCATGATTTGCATTGCTTCAACGAATGCCACCTTGGGCATTTTAGACGTCTCCGTTGGAAGAGCAATTGAATTAGATAAGACGCTTGTAGGATATGATTCAATCTATATATCTTAGACGCGCAGGCCAGTTGAGTAGTAAAATAGGCTTAATATTTAATAATCTCTATCTAATATTAGTGACCAAATGCTAAATAGTGAAAAATTGTAAAAAGTAGATCGCCAAGGATAGATATAAGATTAGATATGCTCCGTTAAAAGAAAGTAACTTACCTTTGTAGGCTTATTGCTTATATTCCCTAAGTTAGAAACTTTCTTTTGCTTTAAACAGTCAGTAACCTCACAGCCCAGTTTACAATCTTTAGCATGCCAAATCCCATACAGGAAAAATTCTATAAACCAGGTCAGTCCAATATGCAGCCCGCAGGCCCGTCAAACGCTTTTGTGAAATTTTCCAAATCTTCCATTATTCGAATCTAACAACTTACACATTTTTTAACGTAAAATAAATAACGAATTATCATATCTTTTTAATGCAGCCCTCGATCTACCAAAGCCCTGCATAGCCCTGCTGTAAAGTACAGTTTTAGTTCACACAGTCTTCACTTTTATAATTATTACATATATAAATTATTATTACCTGAATATCTCATATACATAATTAACACTAATAATCTCCTATTTGACAACATTAAGCCCCAAATTCACAATTTGTGTTGGGGTATTAATTACGTCGAACAGTTCGTATTCATAAATTTAATATCAAAAGCTTTTCATACATATCCTCATTACGTTTTCCAAAGAATTTAAGAACAAATAGTTCTTTGAAGAAATCCTCAAACAGAGCGTTCCTTGTCTCAAGAAGCGGCTTTAAGGATTTTATGTTTATGAAAATCGTTGTTTGGCCCTGTTGCTCCATTTAGGGCAAACGCACGTGTGAATATCGATTTTACCCTGAAGTGGATCTATTTAGTTAATGAACCTGTGAAGGCGCAGATAAAAAAAAATATCAAAGCGAAAAATGAGGTTTTGTATATAAAGGACATCGAAATATCTTTCGCCTTAAAAGCATGAAACTAGTAACAGTCCAGTCATTCATTCTGTTGTTTGCCTTTTAAGGAAGTTAATTCTGATCTTAGGGCCTTCAGCTTATGTCAGCATTGGATTTATTTACACAGTTAAAAGTGGAAAATTTAATTAAATCGACTGTAAATCTACTGGGGTAGAGTGGAATTGTAAGATGTTAGGTACGGGGATGTTAGACAGAAGAGATGAAACGAAGTGTAATAGGATACTCAAGATTTTTTTTTATTTTAGGAATAGATTATTAAGAGCTAAAAGTAACATCTTGTTTGTAGTGTTACTACCTCTTCATTTCCCTTCTGTACTTGGTTGAAAGCCCAATAGCAAGGATTCTTGATTTATACTTTAAGGGTAGGATATTATAAGTTTAAGCAAACGTTTGTAACACTAAAAATATTCATTATAAGCAGGAATAACAATAAACAAGTCTACTTTTACAAGTAGGAAATCCTGACTTGTAAACCATTCTGTGGCACACCTTAACATCAGCGTAGACTTGTAGAAAAGCAGTTAATTATCCACCTGTGGTGTTAAATTTGTAAATTGTTGGATAAATCACACAAACATGAAAATATCACAAACCTTTCTTTCGAATTTTTATATATTATGTGATTAGGAACTTCTTGCCCATCAGTGATGGGTTTTGTACTTTAGAAGTACTCGTTGAACAAGTAGGCTTGTAGACTTGTACATCTCTCTTCGCAGCAACTATACATCTCTCTTCTAGATAGAATCTACACGTGACATCATCAACTATGCCCATCTTTTTGAGGTGATATCCCCAGTATACTTTTAGGATTTGATACAAGTGTTGACGACTATTGTTATTAATTTTATTCATTGCACAATATTATAATTTAATTAACAGTATTTCTCTTCTTATCACACAATGAAAGTGGATTATAATTTTTTTCGATTGGAAAAGTTTTACTAATTCGTTTACCCTAGGATTTCTTAAGGGTCACCAGGATAGCGTGTTAAAATGAAATAAACGTGTAACAAAAATAATTTGGCGTGTAAAGGTTTAATTGGAACAGAAGTTTTGCAATAAATCGAGTCGAAATAACGTACTGCGTTAATTATTTTATAGCATGATAAGCTCAGATATTTATTGAGAAAACTATATATATATAATACAATTAAGGGATAATGACTTTTACTTTCAACAAAATGTGTCCCCGTGGGGGAGCACTTTCGAGATACTTGTTCTGACGGATCCTGTTCTTGCCAGCTCCGCTAATTCGTAAGAAAACGTTAATGTGCAGCTATTTGAATTGCGTGTATCTGTGGTGACTTTTAAACAAGAGAAAATTCTCTTGAATAATTCACTTCAAGGACTTTTATTCAATTTTAATCAACATCACATTAACCGTCAACGTATACCTGTTGCGTGAGACAGGCACGAGAACTTTATTAACCGCCTTCTGAGGGCAAATCGATAGTGTTCATATCTGGAGTAGTCGCACCATCACCACCACCCATACAGCACGATACAGTATATCAGAGGAAATAAGAAAACACCCCACAAAGTGTATATTGCGTGTTGTATCCGGTATATCCACCCCCGTTAAGGTACAACTACCTCTTTCTTGTATAAGAGATTTTCTCACTACCAAGCCTACACCACGGAATCACCGTGATTATGTCGAGCCGTAATTGCGAAGCATTCCATTAAGCGAAGTACTTTGTTATCATCAACGTGCGACGTTATCTCCCTTGAGCCATATTCTGCCCTTTGTTATACGTTAGCCATTTGAACGTGTGAGGACTAACATACGGGGGCTATTTCTCGGTAAACGTGGCCCATAAGGACTTCAACTTGAAAATGTGTCGCTTGTTTATATTTAAATTCTACGCCCCAGAGCCATTAAGTAACATTTGTCCCCAACCATAACAATAAAATATTTGTTCATGTCTTCCATTAAAGCTTAAAGTCAGAATATGTATCTCATATCTGTTAGAAAAATCTATGTATCCATTCAATCCGCCTAAGATTAAAGTACGATAAAAGCCATTTCATCAAGTTGTTTTTGAGCACAAAGTATATCCCCCATTGACAACAGAGCACATATCTAAGCTTACAGAAATGCATAGTGATTCCTCTTGGTTAAAAATTTGAAAGGGTTGTAGCAGGCCCAGGCACTATTCCTTGGTTGTAACGACGCCACTCCCGAATGTGGACTCTGGTGAACTTTTTAAAATTGACTTATACTCCCCAACAGCTCACTGAATAGTAATTTCATAATAAAGCCGAAAGGCTGGTTTGCTACTGCTTGGAGCACATTAATTATAATTTTCCTTGTTATGAAAAAGTGAAAGGGCAGTGAAGGGTAAAAATTGCGCTCATATCTGCTGACGAAAGCTGAGAAAAGTGGATTTTGGAATAAATTGCAGAAGGCACGGATAGCCCAGTAACCGGTTTATACGCGTGAGATATATAAGAACGCCGCATGCCTCTGATTAGGAAAGAGTGATATGGGGCTATGATAAGGGTGGTCATAATTATCCAAATATTAAGATTTATATTTATTATAAGAATATTTGAGACCCTAAAGTACCGTAGGGGAATTTCAAATAGTTTACGTAAGTTGGTTTTATTAAAGCTTAGATGTCAGCTGTTGAATAGGGTGGAGCGAATAATCCAATCAAATAGCATTTTGTACCAAAAGTTGCATTTATTATATAGCATTATACAATCAGAGAGACAAACTAAAATTGTTGCCAACAGTATGCTTGTAAATAATATATATTTATTGAACATAGAGAATCACTGGGACAAACGTTCGTGCGGAATTCAGAAGAGCAAAGTCTAGACAGTTTTAACACGTTGAGTTGACTGCCGCAATTAGCATAAAAGCTTTCGTGAGAGAACTATATGGTAAAATGCCTTTATCATGAGAGAGCTTTTAAATGCCGGTCACCGGTGACCGGCACGGTAGTCAACGTGTTAAAGAAATAAACTCAATGACTAAATAGTCATGAGAGAGGGATACAAATCGGAATAGTACAACTCAAGTTGCGAAAGGGCTAGAAAGATGCTTTTTGAATTTTTAAATATCTTTAGAAAAGACCAATTCACAGAAACGCAAAAGCTATACGTAAAAGTTAATATGGCTTCTAAGATTTTTCTAGCGAATGCCACATACAATGGACTTCAGTCTGATAAAAAAGCATTCTACACGTCTCCACATCTAGTAATATTATGTATATCTAGAAATTTCGAAGAAAATGTAAAGTTATTGGTATGTGCAATAATGGATCTAAATTATATTTTTTTGTCTTATGGAATTTTTCACATACATATTTCTATTTTTAAATGCGCTGCTTACTCACGCACGATATATCACACAAGCTAAGCAATTTCATTAATTTATTAATGGCCACAATATTTTCAAATCAATTTCCGGCACTTGTAAGAAAATAAATAAAAAATGCCGCAAAAGGTGAAACATGACCAAACTATTAAAGCTTGCATGGGCGTCAAGTTATACACCCACTGTACAGTGTTTGTCCATTAAGTTAATGTTTGCGTTTCCTGCACTTCATGACGTGCTGTACAAGATTTTCTTTTTCCACTGAATAAAGGTTAACCCCCATGTGGTGTTCATTTACTTAACATTTTAGCCACGGACGTCATTGATAAGTAATTGATATTGTAAATATTGATATTGTAAAATATTGAGTAAATGACTATTGTCGATACTGAACTACGAGTACTGATTTTTTGATACTTCAAATAGAATAGTGTACAAATTTTAATATACAATTTTATTACATGAAAGCAATGAAACTTATTTAAAAGAGATGAGGACAAATCTACGCAACACATAACATGCGACTGTCTCACATAATTACAACTATACAGAGCTGATACAGAACTGACGCAGTATACAGCATGCAGAAATAGCCCAAATATACATAAACCACGGTTTACAAACTATAAGATCAGGCATTGAATTGAATTTTGTGACGTCATTTTGAATATTTTATTTTCATAGGTTTTTAATGGTGGCGATGTGGCGATAACTGACGCAAATTTAAATGCCAAAATAAAAATTTACGTGTAAAATAATAATATATTAAACTTCAATTTATTCATAGTGACGTCACGATTTATATGTCAAAATAAAGCCTGGCTAACCTATTAGTCTGAAAGCCGTGCACATTAACATTTATTATTTTTTTACATTCAAAACAACAATAAGAATGGTCTTCATGCTTATTATGAAGAATACTATTAGGGTAAATTTTGTGTTTTTTTTGTTTTTTGCTTTTCGGCATTATTTAATGACTTATTATGATTAATACAGTGTAATTTAAGTAAGACTTCGACATTTCCAAACAATATAGTTGACAGTACCTTTGCATTAATAAAAGTGAGAGGTTTTTTTTCTTAAATATGTACTAGAACTTTTTAGTACTGTATTTGGGTAGTATCAGCACTTTGGCACTACTGCACTGATATTGTCAATTCTTTATATGTACTGGAAAGTATAATTTTTCAGTGTTATACGAGTACAATATTAGTTCATTACAAATTCTGTAAAACTATCACAACTTTGTTGGAGCTCCCACTTGCCTGGGGCAATATAACCTTTGGCAATCAATTTTTTCATTTAAAATTTTTTGTGTAAATTTTACATTTTTTTTAGATTCTTTTCCGTTTTGGACTTTTTATTAAATTATTTAGGAATAGATTATGTTACTGTTAGGTTTTTTTTTATTAATGTCAATGTTTGTGTTATTGTTAATTGTTCCTTTTAGAGTCTTTTGTATATACTTTTTTGTGTGTCTTATTGTAAAACGGCAATACGTTGGCAAATGGTTGGGAATGTTAAGATAAACAAAATATTGTATGGGAGGTAGGGTCGGAAATGCTTCGTTTGGGAGGGAGAGGGGAATTTCTGCATTCAGACACTAGTTTCACTGAACACCCTGTAACTTTTTTACTGAGAGCCGCATGACCAACATTTAGACGCCATTCCACAGAGAACCCTTTACCTATTTCAATGAGTCTACAAACACCTCTGTGCCCCTCTCTGACCGGGAGCTATAAATCCTTAAAATGCAAAAATTGGTCATATTTTAAGTGATTTTTTTCAAATTTTTGGGATTTTCCCGCCAAAATGCCCCATTAACCTACCATTTTTACTGATCATTTGAATTCCTCTAAACTTTCGCTTTATTTTGGTATATGACTTGTGTGCAGTTATTTCATAGCCTATGGAGGATATAGGGTAGTAGATATGTAAGTCCCCTTCAGGGCATTTAATTCACTAGTTAGTACCTACTCTGAACTAATTGTTACCTCCCTTCTTTGAAAGAATAACGCTACAGAGCAGGGTTTCAGGAAATTCAAATCTCGAATCAACTCACTGATTGTGTCCGCTCAAATTTTGAATTTATTCATGCTCCCTACCCTTAATTCCAAAATTTGCTTATATTTCCTTGTAATTTAGAGATTTTGAATGTTTTGTTGAACATTGTTCTCAATTATTTAAGATTACAAGTATCAAAGTCAAAACATTTCTAATTTACCTCAAAAATTTGTTGTCTGAAACTGTGAATTTTCACTGTACTGCTCTTAAGTAGATGCAACAAATGAAATTAATGCCTTAAAATAATTTCATTAGAGTCTCATTTGGGCAATCAGTAGCGTGAGACCGTCAATAAGTTTGATGAGATCAATAAAATGAACGATAAGACAATTATGTTAATTTGTAAATTAAATGCGAGAAATTGGCACTGCACGATGAAATTCTTTGTTTTATATAATGTTCCTTAAATTTTTTCCTTTATATATTTACGCTTTGTGGTTTTTCCTTTACTTTTGCGTGAGGTCAAAATAATTCCTTTTCCCTTTTTCTACTTTTTAACAGTGAAAAGGAGAAATCCCATCAACTGCGAACACTGGCACGAGAGGGAAACAGATTCCAATTTCCAATCCTAATAAAAGCCACTAAATCTGACTAGTGGCAACATGAAATTTGGAAAAGTTTAGCGAAACTCGAATGAATTTTAAGCGGAATGCGTGTGCTCAGAAATTTTAAACTTTGCTTAACTGTAATTTATAAATTCATAGTTTTGTTTCTTTTACTCTTATCAAAACGTTCAATGGAAAGCGGAGTATTGACATTGACAAGTTCACATTTGTAAATTGCTTGTTCATGTTCTGTTTTGACTAGAATTAAAAAATACTTTCCAAGAGTCAATTAGAAAGTATTTTGTTTTTTAAAAGGTAAATCTAATTAAATATCGTTTTAGGTTAAAGAAAAAAAATACTGATAGAAACGAAAGGAATAAGAAGAAATTGGATGGAACTGGTTCGTTGTCGAGGGAAGCCATTTTGCATGCTAAATAAATTCCTAATTAACGATTAGGGATTTTTCTGAAGACAAAGTGGAGAAGAATAAAGGACTACAAGAGCACGGAAACCTCTTGCAGAAAACAGGGAGCGGCTTAGTAACACTATGTGGGGTAAGTTTTTACTATGTTAAGCTAAGCGCCCAATGGGACCGACACCGACACCGACAATTGGCTCCGTCACCGACATAATTTTGCATTCGCTCAATGGCACCGACACGACAAGTTTTGACAGATAAATTTTTGACAATTTCTCTCCTAGTCTCTGACATTATTTTTATATTGTGCGTGTTTTTATCAAACAAAAACCTTTTTTCCTCCACTAATTCGATTAGTTTTTCCTCCATCCTTACGTTTTCCGCACACAATTTCTGAAATTTCCGAAATTTCTAATGACTCTTCTTCTTTTTACACCACGGAATTGCCGAATTAAAGCTTACATCTCGGAACATTTCTTGACCGACACCGACAAAAATAGAATAGAATCTATTTTTGTCGTGTCGGTATCACTGGGCGTCACCAGTTGTCGTTCCATATATCCTATTTTGACATTGATTTGTCGGTGTCGGTGTCGGTCCCATTGGGCGCTTAGCTTTAAGACCACCGTCCTATGTCACAGTCATTTTTAGAGTTTCATTCCTGCAGGTCACCTAAAATTGCAAACGGGGCACTGTTGGCCGGATGTCATATATCAAAAATATCTAAAATTGGACTGCTGTACACGTTTT
>QYTT01088290.1:3789-14679 GCA_006980735.1 Dasypogon diadema | reverse complement strand
AAGAGGTAAAATCCTCCACTGTTCCCTACTTTTTGTTTTTACAGGGATAAAACTAATTTTTATCGATTTAATTTTTAATTTCCTATTAATTATATTTTTTTGGTCAATTTTTCAATTCGACATTATTTTTTTGTGTTCGATTATTCTTTCAATTTTTGCTAACTTTCCTCCATTTTTGTGCAATTTTTGTTTAAGTTCCTGTTTCATTCGCCAAATATTTAAAGCTTTCTTTTTGTTTCATTTGGTTTATTTTTTTTGCAATTTGTTATTGAACTTTATTTTTATTTTGTAATCTTTCTTCCTTTTTTTCTTTTTCATTTACAAAGTTGTCATTGAATTGAATTTCTTTTAATAAAGTGCAAGTCGTAAGTCTCGCAAACACTCGCATTTTTTCTTTAAATAAAAAACCCCAAACCTTTTTCAGGGTCTTTCACTAAACAGATACCCTGCCCCGGAGCTCCGCAGAATCGATACGCGCGTTCAAGAGCTGGTGAACAAAAACTATATCGGCAACATTACGGCGTTGCTCAAGGGTAACCATACCAATAAGATTAAGGCGCTCACGGTAGAGTGGTAATATCATGGGGTCTTCCCAAGGCAGATCATGAAGCGCAAGTCTAATGAACCTCCTGAATAATAGGCATTACAAGAATTAGTCGAGAAGGAGTACAATGTTTAGTGCTGAAATTATTTAGAGAACTATTACTAGGGATGCGAAATTAATGATGATGATCATGATGATAGAATCTCGAACATAAGTAAATCATTGAAAATTTATAAAATAACAGCGAAATTAACTTACCTTGCAACCTGCATCCTCATCAGATCTACGAAAATTATGGCTGTGCATCGATAAAATCGAAGGTAGTTGATCGGCTTTGACCGACAAAAATGGGGTCACCATCCAAGATGGCCAATATGGCCGCAAAGACCTCACAGAACAATAACACAGTGCAGGCGGGCTCTATAAATATCAGCTCGCCTGCAAGCTAAGATCACTGGGTTATCACCAGCGATCGAAAATAGGGAGTTAGCCAAGTAAAGGAAGGTTTTGAGGATTAATTCAAAAAGCGATTTTTTGGGCTTTGGATTTTTTATGATTGACAATAAACTTAGGAAAATTTTCTACTGGGATACAACCATGAAGTCCAAATTTATTTAAAACTAATTTTTTGTGTGGATTCGGGATTTTTGAGTTAGGAGTTTGAGTTTCCTTTGAAACTTAGAGAGATTTTCCTGACTGGAAGATTGCCAGAAGGGCAAGTTAAATTTCATTTTGGAGTTATATTTTTTTTGGAAAATATTGTCTTCAGAGTAGTTTTATTAGCTGGAGGATTACCAGATTACCAGTTATTCTGAATGCAACTTTAATTTGAAAAGAGGATTCTCTTCGCATTCTTATTGTCCGTTAGGAAAGACTATAAATTTGAGTTACTAATAGTTTTTTTGCATTTGTTTTGAGATTATCATTTGGATTTATTATTAGTTAGTTCCTTTTTATTTAATCTTTTCTGCTTAGAGTTATTTTATTATTAAGTTGAAGTTTGGTTTTATATGATTTTCATTTGATTTTCTTTTTTTTTAATTTGTAGGCATTATTTTTTAATTAATTAATCATTTGATTTCCTTTCATATTGAATTGTTATTTAGTTTATTAGCTACTTTTTAGTTAAATTGTTTTTATTTGAAGTTGTGATTATTTTCTTTGAATAAAATATAGTTTTTTGCTAACAGTGTGTTTTAAACTGCCAACCTTTGATCCCGGCACCTTTTATCTTTTTCAATTTTCAAATTTTTGTTGTGCGTCTATAAGAGGACGCATCACCAGTTCTATAAGTTATTCCGGTAGATTTTCATCTGCTTCTAACTTTTGCAAGGAAATAGAACAAATTTGATGATTTTTTATAAAACGTTTTCAAGTCAGTTATCTTCAGATAACACTAACTCAAGCAGATTTTTCCCAGGGCACGGTCTTCAGTTCATTGACAAGCTGAGTATTCAGATCTCTATAACTCGATGCGATATGTAAGACTCAAATTTTTTCGTATTGCTGCTAATCCAATGTAAGGTAATTCTGGAGTCGGACCATAGGTACACAAATCAAACTCAACGTTCAAAATTTGCTTGATACAGTTCGCGAATCTTACCGCTAATAATGCCGACGTTAATTACAGTTTTGGTAGCTTTTAATGGTGCCACTCTATTTTTCGAGCATAAGAAATTTACTGTAACGCTGTTGTAATTATTTTTGCTCCTTAAATACACCACTACACCAATTGCACTCATACTAGCGTCCACAAACTTTCTTTTTCCTTTTTCCTCCAAAAAATTTACCTAAGAGGTGAAAACGTTTCATATCATCTCAATTTCAGCAAGCAATTGTTCATCCCAGCCGATTTTCTGTCTCCAAATTTCTTGGAACAAAATCTTTAATTTTATGACGCAGGGTCCCAACAATCCTCTAGGATTGTAAATGCTGGTAATGAATCGTAGCACATGCCTCTTTGTGGCGAGTTGTTGAGATAAATGCATAAAGTGTTTTGCATCAGGATAATTACTTGTTCCATTTTCGAATTTTCATGGATGCTCACTTTAAAATTTCGTTCGTTTCACTATAGGTTTTCGTAGCAGTTTCCGCATCAGAAGCAATAGTAACAAGGTAATCCATGTAAAAAAAAATCATAAGGATCTTACCCGTTTCAGGGAAGTCATTTAAATTCTCGGTGAACAATTTTTACAAGACTGCACATAACAGAAAGGGGCTGCACGATACTCCAAATATCACCCTAGTTATGCGATAAACCACCTGTGGTAGCTGATTTAAATTTTCTTCCTTTTCAGCGAACCAATGAAATCGATGAAAGTCACGATCGGAAGATGATAGTAGAAGCTGCAGAAACGCTTTTTCTATATCGGCTACTAAGGCTACTTTTTTAGCTCGAAAATTTAATAATGATGCATTTAAAGTTGAGTTTGCATGGGTATGCGCAGATCCGTCTAACACGATTTTCAATTGGAGTCATCCTTCAGAACCGGATGATGTGGTATATAATACGTTATCGTTAACATAGCAGCCTCATATCTGCGGAACATTTGCAGTTGCCTTGTCAGCTTATGAGTCAGCTTCCCAAAACGAATAAGAGCAGCTTCTTGGAAGAAATCTAAAGTTATTTCTGGCGTGTGCCATAATAACGAACTTTTCAGACGATTTCCAACTCTTCTCACATATTTATTGTGATCCACGTTTTGTTTGCTTTTGTTTTCCGCTGTTATGCCGATAGACTCCAAATCCCAGAATGTATTCACACATGATTTTTCATTTGACATGACACCTAATGCAGTAGCACACAGTAATTGGTTTATAATTTCTTCTTTGCATTCGTCAAAAACCGGACCCTACAACAACCAACCAAATATTGATTTGTGCAGCGATAGAATCTGAAATTAACCGAATAATTTTCCCTGTTATACTTCACCAGTAGTAGTCTGACCCCACTAAAACACTCAAATCAGCTTATTCTAAGGTTAAGGTACCGAAGGTAAGAATTCGAATACTAATGCGATCGACCACTTCCAACTGCAAATTGTTGGCGATGAATTGAGTAATGTACGACCGCTGATTGCCGCCACTTAGTATTATTCTTAATGACATGGATTTCCTTGTGGATGGATTGTGCATGGTTGTGACGTGTGTCCCTTTGTTCGATGAGTCCGGTTGTATGTATTGCATTTCAACCGATGGTGATTTTGTAATGCGAGCTCGAAGTATGAAATCACAAATGCCTACCGCTACATTTTTCACATTTCAAATTTTAGATTTTGCAAAAGCGTGAACTATGTCCCTTTTTTATGCACCTAAAACACCGATCGCCGGCCTATAGTAATTCCTTTTGTCTAGCTAACGTCAAGGTGGTTTTGCATTGTTGAAATAACATTTTCGATTGACATAGGTGTAAAAAGTCCCGTCGAAGTTTCACGCACCGTTGAATTTGACCGTGTGTTTGTTGCAGCTCGCTTTATATGTAGTTGAACTGTGGGTTCGTTCTCTTTTCAAAAGTTTAGATATACCACGCACATGCCGATCACCACTATATCCCACGGATGAATTTTCGTCAGCATGCAGAGATTCCATACCTATTTCGCTGAGGGTAGTATGTTGCCTTTCACAGGTTGCTGAAAGATCATCCGTCACATGATTTTTTGATGTTTTGTTGCATCATGAAGTCAATCAATTTCTCCTTATCTCCATATTCTTTCTGCAATATGGAAATTTCAACGTAGTAGTTCTCTTCGGATAGAATAAATCCAGTGAGGGAGTTAGCGGCATTTCCCTTTAAATGAAGCTGCAAGTAGTTGCACTTTTCGGCGCTGATAAGATCTATCCGTTTGTGCACAGAAGTGCGAAATACCTCCCAAAATGACAGCTGCTCTCTAAAGTCACTCAAAAAAGACTTAAGAGTGTGTTTCGGTAACTTTGAGGCAGAAGGGTTTTTATCATTAGCGCTTCCACCACTGTTAAGGCTAAAACACAATGCGAGCGACACGACAATGTCGGCGTAAAAAAACGCTGTCATTTGATTTAAATAACACATCAATATATGAAGTAAAACACAATGCGCACGACAACGTTTGTCGTCGACGTCGAATTTAAGTGAAATTTGAAATTTGTCGCGCGTAAAGGGCGAATCCAGTAAAATAAGATTTTAGGTTACGCTCAGATGTAATGTAATCTAATCTTATACTCCTCATAAGCCAAAAATACCGCACAAACCACTTTAATAACTTTTTTAGATTATTTTTAGATATTCTGGCCATTCTCACGACCAACTCTTGATAAAAATATAATGACAGAGCTATGCCAATGACAGTTTATGTCGCGCTCGTAGTTGCCATCATTGTGTTTTAACGGGCATTTTGTCGGCGTTATTTTACGCCGACATTGTCGTGTCGTTTGCATTGTGTTTGAACCATTAGACGAATTGGTACTATGCGATGAATTTGCCAATTTTTTAAACTGACAGCGATATACGCAGCGGTATATTTTAATCTGCGTTATCGCGTTTTTTTTCTCAATTTTTGCGACCGACTTTTCTCAATCGATAAGTACGGCCGGGTGTTAGGAAAGTGCCAGCCTCGGCGAAAGAACTGGTTAACTAACTAGGATTCACAAGGTCAAGTCCACTTCGCAAAGTACTGCATTGTCATAAGCTTAGCGAAATATTAAAGAAGTTTAGCAGTGAAATGCCTGCTACTTGCATACTTGCTAAGTGTCAGCATGACCTCAGCCAACATTCCTCGGCTGTGAAGAATCGCGGTAGCAAAGAACTTAATGTTTACTTCCGGCTTTGCTCGATACTTCACAGCTGTGGAACTCTATAGGAAATGCCGCAGCGAGTGCAAGTCAAAGACTTGGTAAGCTGTGAGCTTTTCCTTGTTTATGTTTACAATGTATCGTTCAGTCGATTAATCACCTGTGACGACGAAGCGTTAGCCAGGTGTTTGAATTGACCGAGACATTAAAAAGCGTGAGTTCAAGAAAGTTGGGGAGTTGATTCTATGTCGGCTCGCGGCATGTACGAAAAGTGTCGTGAGTTAAGAAATCAAATTGAAAAAACGACATAAACTATCGTTAAAAAGTGTTTTGTGCATTAGAATTATATAAACTATTGCATTCCGTAAGAGAAAAGGATTTTTGAGAAATTAGAATTATATAAACTATTGTGTGAAAGTATTTTGTGTTGGAGTAGAACGCTACACTGTTGTAAGGATTGTGGAATTGTGCGGTACAACGCGGGTTTTGGCACCAGTGTCGCAAACGGTAAAGACAATTACGCTAAAACCTTTTGAAAAGTCGATTGGATAAAATAATTCATGTGATTAAACTTCAAATACGTGTACATCCCAGGAGTTCTAATGCTAGACTAGTTCAATTGTACGAAGGCAATAAAAGAGCTATGCAAAAAAGAGAGAGATCTGAAAGTAGTATATGTATACAATGTTATATATTACAAAGTAAGAATCTCGATATCACAAAGGAATTATCAGTTTCGATTATCTAGAAATAATTTCCAGAAAACTACTGTGCAATATCCCAGTGGCTTTGCAAGTACCATTCTTGTAAGTAGGCCACTTTAGGAAGGCAACCCAGCTATATCGCGGCGCCCTGTGTAGGATTGGATCCCATGCCAACAGAGGACGCAGACGCACACCTCAGCTCAATCGGCCACCGGCGTGGGTAAAAAAGACTAAAAAAGATAAACATTGTTGTATTTCGAGATTATTTTATTGTTTTTCTCTTAATACGACGCCGGGTTTGCGTTGCTCGAAGCCCGAAGTAAAGTAGCGTCTTGAGAGACAACTGGAAATAGATATTTTGACATATTGTTCTTTACAACATTTTGTTTTTATTTTATTGGGAACGGCTTACCTATTTGTGGATAAAATTATATGAGCTTTCGTTTGGTTTGGTTTCGAACATGAGTGGCGAAGGAAGAAACTTATAATATATATATAAATATAGGTAAATTTACTTGCAAATAATATATTTAAGTAGTAAAGTGAAGTAGAGTGACTTTTGAGAATACGATCATATTGTAAACTAAGTTTAACATAAAAGCAAAGCAATTATAGAAACGGCTTTAGTGATAACGAGACTTGAAGGTTTTTTGGTCGTCTTTTACGGTGGCTTCCGAATTAGTACTTATCCACTCTCCTGCTCCTCTCCGTTTAGGAACTACGAATTTTTGTATCCTATTTTCACATATATACGTATATTTCTAGAAAAATGCTATAAACAACATGCACTCTTCTTGCATAATTTGGAATCCGGAACATGACTTAACCACCGCCGGTGGTACCCTGTCACGGCCCGCAGAGAAATCTAAGGGAAGTTCGCCAATATGAGCGATAATGACTTCATCAGAAATGAAAGTAGATAAATCAGTCGCACAAGGATGATTGGTAATGTGCGTAAAATTGTTAATATCAGGTTCGAACGGACGAAACGCTCTTTCAAAGAATGTCGCAAACATATTGCAGATATTATATGTGCCACTGATAGAATGCCCATCCAGTGATATAGTTGAAAGCTAATTGTCAATTTTTCTCTTAATGTTGACAAATTTATGAAAGGAGCGTGGGTCAATATACAGTTCTGCACGGATATTGATTATATTTTCCTTACAGAGAGCAGAAGAGAGTGCCTTGAACTCATTGTGGTATACAGTAAATCTTTAGTGATCCAAAGGATCCCTAGTTCTGAGGAAGGCCTTCCAGAGTATATTCTTCCTGTTTCTCAGAGTCCTCAACTCTATATTAAGCCATGGAGGTGGTGTAGAGGAAGCTCGTTGACGCTGAGGATGCAAACACCTCGAAAATCTTAGTGTAAAACAAGTTAACGTCAATGTTAATGTCACTGTTATATAGCAAGGCCCTAAAATCGATGGAGGCGAGTCTGCTCGACAAGTCCGAAATGTTTGATTTCATAACAAATTGATATGAAAAGAGGAGGGTGATAGGAGTCAACAGTAGACAAAACAGTTGAAATCGGTCCAACTGTTATGTTACTTAAGTCAGAGGAAAAAATAAGATCAAACTGCCTACCCAAAACGTTCACGACATTGTTGACCTGGTGCAGGTCTGGATGAAATATTGTCACTGGGAAGGTAGACATCGTTATTATATACCCATTGAACATTGGGTAAATTGAAGTCGTCAAAACAGTTGAGTGAGTTAGAAGGAATATAGCAACAAAGGAGATATAAGTTTTGTCTTGAAAAAGAAATTCTGAGAGCGATAACCTCAACGTTAAGATTGGTTGAAGGAGTAAGGAGAAGCGATAAAAGGGTACAATTTAAGTGGGTTTTACATGCGATAAGTACACCATCACCCCGTGCGTCAGAGTCAGCGTGTCTGCTTCTACGAAAAACCTGATAAGACCGGTCAAAAAGTTCCGCATCATAAAAACCATGATGTAGATTGGTTTCCGTCAAGACAATGATATCGAAACAAGAGGAGAGTGATGACTGCAAGATGTCGCTGGTTTTAGTTTTTAGACCCCTTACATTTTAATAGTAAAGGGACACCTTATATAGTTTTTCGCAGTCGGTTCAACAGACCGTTCAGCAGAGCGCCAAATTCCGACTCTGGGTCCATCCCTGCCAGAAGGCTTCCTGCGGGGTAGAAACTCATGGGCAACGACGCCATCTGGCAAAAAGCTAGGCGAGGATATTAGATCAAATATATTCCGGAGTAGCCGTCAGTTTAAAGAAGGAAACAAATCTGTTCGAATTCAGAATTCAGGAGCTCATCTCTCAACGGGATCGAAGAGTCGCCACCGCACCTCTCACAGGCGTAGGCCAACACGTCATCCCCCAAAGGAGCAGGATCAAGCTTAGAAGGATCGTGCACAGTACCAGAAAGAGCAAGAAATTTTGCTGAAAGATCACTAAAGCGACTGAGCAGCTCAGTTGATCTAGAATTAAGAGTTTCCACCCCGCCGAGAAGCGCGTCAATTTTCCCATTAAGGGAATTTTCCTTCTAAAATGAGAACGCTTCAAAGTATATGGATAAAATTGGGCACACAAGTGCTAAACATGGGTTTTTGAGGCTGCTAATTTCGAGTTGGATTTGTGAAATTGAAAATGACGGATCCAATATGGCGGGCAAGATTTTGTAAATGTCCACGGAATATTCACTACATGGTGAATATGTAAGTATTTGGCATTGCTTAATACGAATTTCATCCTAAATTTTAAGAGTTCAAAATGGCGGATCAAATATGGCAGTCGGAATTGTCATTTTTTCCAAAAGTTGTTGAGATCGTCGTGAAAATACTCTTATATAAGTTTTTCAGGTCGCTGATTTCGAATCTGGACTTTCGAGTTGGACTTTGGAAATTCAAAATCGCAGATTTAATATACTGGACGAGATTTTCTAAATGTCGACGGAATGTTCACGAAATGTTATGAATTCAAGATAACGGATCCAATATGGCGGACATATTTTTGAGAGTTGTAAGGAATAGTCATGAAAATATGTATATATATATATTGACGCTGTAAACCAGAACTATTGTAAGTCCATTAAACCAAATTTTTCATGGGGGCTGTTTTTTTAAAGCCATAATAATTTAAAAATTTAAATTCAAAGGAACCATCAAAATTCGACAAGTGATTAAAAAAATACAGGAAACAAAAATATTCAAATTGCTTTCCTGTACAATTTACTTTAATGAATTTACAATAGTTCTCATTTACAGCGGCAATTTATACTTGAGGTCCTAAGTACTATTTCGAAGACAGATTTTAAAAATTTAGCATGGCGGATCCAATATGGCGGAAAAATTTCTTTAATGGAATTTTCGTAAAGTGAGAAGCTTACGAGTTTTGGGATTGATGATTACGAACTTGACATTCTATTTTATGAAGGTTAAATATGATAAATGCGATATGGCGGATATCATTTTAAAAATTTCATAGCATTGCATAATATACAGAGTGCACTAAAGGTAAAGTGGCGATGGAATATCGCGATTTAGGAAAAAAATGTTTTGGAAAAAAGTTGGAGGGCAAAAACGGGGACTTGACTCAGGGCCAAATTTAAAGATCACATGTAAACTGCATAACGCACATTATTTTCTTTTGTTCCCTATACGTCTAAGGTATAACATAATTGATCCTTGCTTAATTTCTAAATTCTGAAAAATAAATATCTATTATGAATGAAGATATAATTCATTTCTGTCACTCTGTTTTATAAGTTTCAACTTGGGCTCAACTTATGAGTTTCAACTTATGTTCTGTTTTTGACCCATCTCGTAAATCGAGTTTTGGTTGCTTCCTCATTGCTTGCTCAGCAGCAATTTGAATCCTTCTCAATCGCCTGATTACCGGTGATGAGAAGTAGACTGTGTACATATATAATAATTTAGTTAAAAAAAAACTGAAGTAGTGCCAGGAAGTCCGCAAATACTTGTTTGTGACACCGCTTTTTAAAATCACATAAAATTTGGTTAGTTTATTAACTGTTCACACGATTTTAAGTTTGAGAGAATAAACAGATAATTGTCGTATATAAAAGTGAAAAAAGATACATCGCTGCTAGGGGTTAAACCTTTACGTTATTGACTATAAATAGTCACACGCTTTAACCTCCCAGACCTCTTAACCCAGCTGTCAATTATGGTTGAGAAAAGTAAGGGTTTTAACAGAGATTTTATTTTATGTCATTAAATAAAATATGTATCTCCTTATTGCTAAAACTTGTTAACGTCCATCACTGTCGAAATTTACCACCGCATATCAATGAAAAAGAGGAGCAAAAACCTTGTTGCCAAGAAGATTTGAACACGCTCCGTTATGTAGGTATTAAGTTCAGTAATTGTAACCACTTGAATCACAATAAGTTTGTTCGCTCCGTACTTACATTTTTTGTGTTCGCGTCGCAAAATCTGACATGTACGAACTTCACTAGGAATTTTATCGTGTAGCTAGTACACTTTCAGTTGAAGTTTCAGTTTGATATTTTCTTTTTGGGGCAAGTTTAGTAAATTTTAGTAAAACTCGGAAAATGCAAGCTGGAGATTTGAATTTTCAACTGACCTTTTTGACAATCGACAAGAAATTAGAGACAAAGCAATATTTCTATTTAAATATTTTAGCAGGACAGCGTGTTTTATTTATAAACAAATGTGTACACCTGCTATTTTAATAAAAATTTGAAATACAAGCTAAATTTAAATTAATGACAACTAACTGCATGATTTCTGTACGTGTCACAAATGCGCCCGAAAATATACTGAAGTGTTTGACACTTCTACACTTGTACTACGCGAAAGTGTTCTCGGACAGACGACGCAAACAAACCTAATATTAGGAATTCACAAAAAAA
>QYTT01088288.1:2498-17570 GCA_006980735.1 Dasypogon diadema | reverse complement strand
CAACTTTAAGAGCGCTTACTCCAATTTTCGGCCGTAATAATCGTCCCGCCAGACAGGCTGAATGGATGTTCCTGTGGCAGTGAGACAACGCACCGGTTGAAGTACCGAAAATATTGCAGTCGTAAGTGCTTCAAAATGAGCCCAATCAGTCGATTCCACCATTTCTAGCCGTTCACAGGAATTGGGAATCTCTCAAACCACATTGTGGCGAATTATCTTGGCTTATACCCTTACAAGATCAAATTAACTCAAGAACTGAAGCCTCTTGATCAGAAGAAGCGCCGAAACTTCTGCGATTGGGCTCTGCTAAAGTTTGAAGAAACTCCTGAATTTCAGCCCAATATCTCAATTATTCTGTGTTATATTTAAATACAAAATTGTTATGTCCTTATTGAAAAACCCTTTATATGAACAGAAATCTGTTTCGAAATAATTTCCAATAAGTGCCGTGCAAACTAAAGTCGATTTGGGATATTCATGAATTCATGGAACTTTCGTTAGTGGCACGTTTCTTCAACCTGGACTTTGTAAATAGGTTTGAAGAATTTCTGTGTACAATAAATGTTTAAAACTCAAATCAGTATTGTTTTAAATACTCCTAGCCGTTTTGCAACAGAGAGTTAGTGGTCTGGCGAGAGCGTGATAAACTTACAAGGGCCTGTTGTTCGAGTCGCAGTTCTGTCTCGCCTCGGCCACGATAGTTGATTGAGAGTGATTTAAATTAGGATTACTTAAATCATTTGTAGGGTTATAAGCCGTTTGACACCGTGATTTATGAGGCCACAAGAGCCGACTAAGAAGGTGAAGTCTTAAAGGCAGACACGGACTTACTTATCCAATAGGCTCAAGCCGGGTTCCATCCTCCATAAACAACCAAAACATTAGTTCCTATTCTTTCCCAAAGGCCGGAGTCAATTTAGGAGCAAGAGCCTGCGAGTAGTTTAATGCGGATATCTGGACAATAGATACGGAATACTCCTTTCGCATATTTAGCGGATGTCCCTGCTAGATCCAGGGACGATGGATGTCGTGGGAGTTCGGTAAAAGGGGAACCGATTTAGGGAGATCGAATTTTAAAATCTCTCCTAGCAAGGAAATCAAGCCATCGCATACAAAGATAGCCTATAGCATTTCAAAAACTGGCTCAGTCTATTCTATTAGCCAAAAATTTAGCGGAATTCATAGTTGTGCGAGTCCTATACCAATGCGGTTGTGCTAAAGCTTAAAGATATTTTTTTTTTTTTGAACAAGGAAATTTTAGTGCGACTAATTTAAAAAAAGCAAGCCCAAAATAAGTGCATTTTATGAAAGTAGTTATAAAGGGTCCCCTAAATTGTCGACGAGAACGAAGTTTTGGCCCCAAGTACCTCGACTGGACCGCACAACGTGGGAACCCCTTGAATCTTATAGGGAATAGGAGAGCCTAGAAAATTTCAAGGTATGATTAAAAGTGTTAAGGTTTTCTCAGATAAAGAAATTCTGTTCAGTTCTTAGAAAATTTTTTTTTCAACGTGGGGTTGAGCCTAACGGGAAATAGGTGCCCTGCTTGGTGGTGGCCTAAAGTTGCGTGTGGAGGAAAACCTCTCGAAGGGAAGTTCCTTGAAGATCAACTCCCGATCTAGCCTTCAGTTCCAAAAAGAAAAATCGCTCACAACTATAAATTGGAAATCCCTCGAATCGTCGCACCCGGATCTGTGGTCCTGCAGGAAGAGAAACAAAACTCCGCAGCTAAGTGAACCTACAATGTCCTTTGTTAAAATTTAAAATGAGAATTTAGTCAAGTCATCTGTTAAATATTTCTTTAATTTGCTAGTGAGAATCTAATTAATTATTTTTTTGAATTTCTTGCCCATTTACGCTGCAGATTATTCAGGACGATTGTTGATAGGATAGTGGGAGGGGAGGAAGGTTACATGGCCGAAAGGGACACAGGAGGCAAATGCCTCAAAGATCTTGGAATAAAATGTGTTAACGTCAGTATCAATGCGAAGCAAGTCTATTTCACAAGTTAGTAAGATGAGGCTTCTTAAAGTTGAAAAAGTAATTCGCCTCATTGCGGCTCACATTTTGCGGCTCATTGGCCGGATACTCGAGTCGTGAAATGTACGATGAAATCCCGCCTGTGCGATTCAATTTTTCTTTTCAAGTTTTTTTTTTGTACTAGTGGTATTTCTTACCAGTAGCACCGGTAAACTTACAGAAGTGCTTAAAAAACTACTTCCTAGTAAGGGGAAGTACTTACCGAGTATCTTATACAAGTGCTTCTTTTTACACACGATGTCATAGGCGGTAAGGTCTTACTTTTTGCCTGTGATTCCTAGAAAAATTACTGGTAATAAATGCATTATGTAAAAAGTTAAGGTGAGCAATGAGAGCCCATCAACGCGACAAGAGGAAGCATTATAGACACGTGCAACTAAATTTTAAATATGGGAAAATATCATACGGAAATATGACATATTTGTAAAATTTAATCAACCCTTACTCACCCTACAACTGATTCGCTTCATATATTTGGAAATGCAATAGCTTTAAAGAGTTATAAACAATTAACATTTTTATTTATAAGATAAATTTTGTACTTGCCTTGTTATCATATGTCACGCCGTGTTCATTAGCATTATTATTACACTATTTACGAATTTTGCTACTTGAACATTTCACGCATTATTCACCAATGCCACAAAAAAACTGAACGAATTTCACGCGCATTAGCCCACCATGATCGCGTTCTCTGACTCGCTTTAATTTTTTACGATTATGGGAGATATTTTTCACTCAAGCCCAGTGATTTCCGAATACCTTACCGCCAGCCTTCTACGGAATGCATTCTGTAAGCAGTTCTCCAATATCAAACTTATAAGTAGTACGACTTACGTGGTAAGTAGTTGTACAAGTAGAATATTGGTAAGTGGTTCCAAGTTTTCCTGCTGGGTTACTTCTCAGCAAGTTGTATATATTTCCTTTGGTCATGAAAATTCCCCTGAGGAGGATATGCCACATAGGAGGGCTCCCCTGTCAACGGAAAGGTTATGCCGGGAGGTTGATCCGTGCAATATTGGTCGTATAAAAATCGTTGTTGTTTTGCCTCTGGCTATTCACCCAGTCTTCGCCCACACCCAACCCAAGAGGAGGATTTTGAAGAAGGCGTGAAATTGCGAATGGATTGGTGTTCTCCATATATATATATATATATATATATATCAATCCTGGTTTCAGGTGTTAGCAAGCACTCTGTTAACACAAACATGAGTAGGACCTCGTGTCCCAAGACATACTGGCAAAGGTCAATTATCCCAATAACGTACCTCCGCCCTATGTATTCATTAATGCCTTGTTATAACTGTACATTCTTTGATGGCAGTTTTGAAAATAGAAAGAAAAAGAAAATGCATGCGAAAAATTTTATTATCCGTATCTATATTTTTCTTGTTTTTACATTATTTTGATCTCAAGTACAACACACAAGTTTACTGTTAAAAAGAGTACAGAATGGATAATTGATTTGAAATATATTAAAAACAGAAAAGAAAATGTTAGAAAAACTTCAGAAGTTGCTTATACATTTTCCCAGTAAGAAGATATTTATTTTAACTGAGGCAGTGGAAAAAAATACAGGAATTTATCGATAGCTACTCAAATTAAACTCCTAAAAACGCCGCTATATGTAATAAATATTCTTAGATATAAACACTTACTTTTATTGCACTACTTATCGAAAGGTCCAGCCTTCAAATATAAACACTCATTCCAGATGAGTTTTATTTTCGTATTTAATAATATTTTTATGTTACATTATATATTCATATGTACACACACGTGACGTGTCACACATCAAACATGAGATGTAATCTATTTTTGTAACAGTGACTGAATTTTATCATTTCAAAATGTTCTTTTGATACAGTTGTGTGCTATATATTGGTGTGTATGTAAGTGCATCTGATTTTAAAAAAAATTACCAAAAATCAAAATAATAGTGGATTACTGTGTTGCTGAAAACGTTTTAAATGCTTCCATTTAAATTTTATAAGCAGAAGAGTAGAACACTCCTTCCAGTTCCGATAGTACTTATGGTTCCAATTTAATTATTCTTCATATTATGTTTCAATCATTAAAATCACATTTGTATTATTAGATCGTTCGTTATGTGTTGTCTAAGGTAGAAATAACAAAGTCGCAGGTAATTATAAGCCTTTTCAGTGTTTCATATGTATGTAAATAATTAGTCTTTCAAATGGCATGCTTCTTTATCTTTTTACTATTATCTATCACTTTTGTTAAATTTGGTTTATTGAAAATTATTTCTATAACTTTTATGAACAAAAAGATAGTAATGTGAATTGAATATGATTGTGCATTATGAGCTATTAATTCTCTATGATTGCGACCAGATATTCTTAACACTAGAAGATTCTTAGATTAATTATTATTCGAAAACCACATTTTCAAGGTCACTAGATACAAAAAAGATATACATTTACATCACACTTGTTATTCCATTCAAAACTTTTTCTTAACTTAAGAAATATAAAGATCTACGCAAACAAAACAAAAACATTACTTTGAATACATACGTTTTAGACTTATTAAGATTTTCGCAAGTATTACTGCTTATTGTGCCGCATTGTGAACTTAGGAAATTGGTAAAGTGTATTTCATTAAATGATATTTTGTAGTTATATTAAACGTGTATATAAAGAAAAGTATAAGTAGTGATTAATATTAACACACATAATATCTCTGCAAAAATTATTCGAAGCAATATTTAGTATAGTACAAATTTATTTGAATATTTGGTTTTATTAATTGTCTTACTTTTTCAATTATTTAATATAAATTGTTGCTTATTGTAAAATTTTAACAAGTTTAAAGTTTAATACGTCATATCGTAAATAATTATTCTGACTATTGACTCTGATCAGTAAAAGGGTTACTGATTTTATCATTTGATAAAATTCTAAATGCATCAGTTAAATCAATAATGATATTCTCTGATGTCTTTCTTTTCACATTTCAAATAAAATTTCTTTCTCATTTTGTTGATACCTAAAAAGTTTTTTTTTGTGCAAAACAGACCAAAAACAAAAAAGATTATGGTATTCAGGAAAGTATAAATAGAGAAGAAAACAGCGAAGAAAAAGTAAATGTGGCTAAAAAGGTTTAAGTAGGTACTAAATTGAGGATCATAGTTCGGAGAATTAATTCCTATTTATTGTCTCTACTGATTGAACTCAATTAATTTTTAATATACCTATTGATAACTATTGTGCTTTTTGTTGTGCCTTTGATAATTCATTAAAACACAAATTGTTTGAAGTTTCACTGAATAAAAAATTGCTGAACTATGAGACAGCAATATAAAATATATATATGTATATATATATAATGTATATGTATATACATTCCGTATTCTCCGTATGTTATACATTTTCACGTGAGCATAGATAAGAAGCGATAGAGTCAAGGTATTTCAATTTAAACACAGAAAACTTTTTTATTATGCACAGATACAGGTTACCCGCCCTAAAGTGATCAAGCCGGCGTCATAGGTTTTTGCGGGATAAACCAAGTATGCGGTGGGGGAGAGCGGGGAAGGCAAACCTTACGGCTTTCAAGATAATGGCTATTGGAGGGTTTTGGGCGCCTTTCAGGATGAAGGCTGTGTATATAATATTATATAGGTATTCTATATAATTGAAATACTAGTGGCATTTAAATGAGTGCTTACTCACTCTCTCACTCTCCTTCGTTTACGAGCTACGAAGCTTTAGAGTTGAAATTTTGACATGTTTTACTCTTTTTTTCATATCTCCTGTCGTTTTCGAGATAACCCGTCTCGAAGCCGACCACATTCTGCATTCCTTTCTATAAACAACTGAAAAGAAAATTCCTGGAACAATAATTATAATTAAAATGTTACCCCTTAATTATAAGGAACTAATGCGAAATGAATAGTCTGTCTTTTTAATAATTTATAATATAAATTAATAATTGTTAAACTTAACTACAATAGTTCAAGCTACCACAATTGCTCCATGTACTCTCCATATTAAACTAGGAAATGTACATAGTCTCGTTGGATGCTTCCTGGCAGATTGATGGTGACTAAAATATCATTAAGCTTTCCGCTGCTTCCAGAATTCGTGTTTCTAACTGACGACTCTTATCACCTTTTGTAGAATAGACATACGTCTTCATGGTGCTCCGCACAAAATAATCCACAGGTGCCAGATCGGTTGATTTGGGTGGTCAGCTATAACTCGCTCAATACAGAATGCAAAAGTCATTGTTAGCCTACGCCTAACAATCGTACCCTAATCTGGGGGCGACCTGTTTTGGCAAAATATTTTATTTCTAAATGTTAATGATATCCATCCAAGTAATAAAGGCAGAGTTTCCTCCTGAAACTAACTGTGTTTTTTTTAATAATGAAATTTGCAAAAAAAAATTGTCTTAGATACATATCCATACCCAAAAAACTATTCTTTTATTATTACTAAAGTAAAACTTTTGAGATTTCCAGATTACTTAAGAAAAGTATATGTGAACTATAGCTATTTGGAGAAATTTTTGTATTTATATATGAGTAAGCTCTAGTTCTCTATGATACGGTATTAGACTGGTCACAAGCCTTCATCCTAAAAGACGACCAAAAAACCTCCAAAATCTACTAAGATATGGCGTCTTAAAGAAATTGTGTGGAGCGTGTTTCACAAGTAATTAATTACGCTTTCCTTGAATATCAATACCTTTCTGACGAAGAAAATTCGGCTATTCTGTAGGTTTATGGATTGACACGTGGAGAATCAATGTGGAACACCATGTTTGTAAAGACCCCCTTTATCTCAAACACTTCAATGCTTATCTTTTCTGTCATTAAGCAGGGCAGCTTTTAGAATAATATATTTTAGAAAACAATACAGTTACTTCTTTAAACCGGTCTACTTTGAAAAATGTAACAGCTAGGCACAAACTTCATATGAAAAATTTGCAGGGGATACAATAAGTTATTAATGCATGTAAAGAGGAGAAAAAAATAATATTAGAAGTTTTAGAGAAAAATGCATTTTTGGCTAAAATTTAATAGTCATACAAAAATTGTCTTTACTTTGAAAAGCAATAATTGTGGAGGGGAAATATCTATTTAAATAAAGTGGATATTCAACGTGTAATCAATTACCTGTAAATGAAGCCCTTCTAGCCCAGAATGTACACTTCTCAGCTGGGAGCTCAGAACCGTTTACCTATCCCCACACAAACGTTCACACATTTCGCACACCGACGTGCAAGACTTGTACTGTTAATAGTTTCAAAGCAATAACAGAACACCAAAAATTAATTTGACAATGTTTAGGGTTATCACTCAGTCAAAGAGCCATAAGACTAGATGAAGACAATTCTTTAGTACATTTTTAGACACATTCAATTTAAAGTGTTCAATACAGAGGCTAACTGCTGTACACATACGGTTAATAGACTTATGCTCATGAGAGGAACACCCCTCCAAATTGTGACTATTAGCCCTAAAGGACACCTTGTCCCGGAGTTCCACAGAGTCAACAGTAGCGTTCAGGAGTTGATGGATAAAACTATATCTGCAACCTTACGTCACTTTTCCAAGGAAAATCGGGCAATGAGATTAAGTCGTTTGTGATAAAGTGGAAGAATTATAAGGCCCTTCAAAGGAGATCTCTAAGTGCAAATCTAATGAGTTTCCACTGAACAGACTCAGTATGCACAATGTGGACAGCATAGAAAGGATCCCAAACCTGGGATACGTATTCAAGTCAGATCACTATGAACGAGTTATATAATACATTTTAAGGAAACCTAAAGGTCGAAGAAGTCTTTGGACCAGCGCTTAATGAGGCCTCTGGAAACAGTATAATTAGTATGGGAAATATGTTTCCGTATTTCTTTTACTCTTTCTACGGTGTAGCCAAAGCTCAGGGGATACCCTATAATACCTCTGCACAGCCTTGGCGAAAGGGATAGTAGGAAGGGAAAGGTGTCGGTGCACATTGAGCTTGAAAAACTGCAGCCTATAGTCCTAGGGGACTTTCGTGTCTCAAGGACGAAAGGGTGAAGACAGCCCGATAGGAGGGTATCACGCGCAGAGATTGATCTACAAGGAATCAGCCCAGCGAGTTCATTGGCGCAGTGACCATGAAAGTAGCGATAAAAGACCGTAAGGCATTCAATACTACCCCTGTACACCAGAGAATCGATTTTAGATGTAATTATCTCGTTATCAATAAGCATCAAAGCCTTCTCTTGGACTCTATCTAACGCGGACAATGTAGTGCATCCTACTACGAGAATCAACAACTGATTCAAATTAGTACGCGAAATCAAGGGTGCTGTTGTCAGCAAAGCTGTGAAGTGAATTGGAAGTGAGAGATAAGAGGTCATTAATGAAAACTAGAAAAAGAGTGGGGGACAATACAGAACCTTGCGATACACGGGCATTGATATTATAAGAATTGGAGGTGTTACCGTCCAAAGTAACACAGATGGGACGGTCCAATCAAGGTGAGGAGAGATTGGTCCACATCAAATGCTGGGAGTTTGGCTAAAGGAGCAGAATGCGGAATGCCAGAACCTGTCAAAAGCCTTTGAGATATCGAACGCATCCACTCCGGACTCACCGAAATTGTGGAGGTAGTGATGCCAGAATTCGGTAAGGAACGTCATCAAATCAGCAGTCGAGCGTCCAGGACGAAAACCATATTGGCAATCGTGAATTAAGTGATTAGTTTCGAGGTATTTCATTAATTTGCTATTGGTCTATAATTAAAGGGGTCGCTAGCTTTTCCCTTTTTAGGAATTGGCTGGACATGGGAAAATACCTTTTGAATAGGATAAGTGAAATAATTTCCTCAGAGATTTAGCCAAGGAAGAGGTGCAAGTGTGAGATGCCATCAGGTCCGGCATCCGGCTTTTGACACATCCAGTTTCGCAAGCACCTTGTGAAACTCACGCGTGTCGAAATGGAGTGGCCCTTGGCTATGTTCGTAGAAAGATGCGTATTTGGAACGAAATTAGCAGCCAATAGGTTAGCCTTATCCAATGAGTATATCCCATCCCATAGTGAATTAGGGACGGTATTGAAAAGGTGATAAAATTGTTCTGTACAGACTTCACTAAAATTGGGACGATATAAGACAATGATCAGAATTGTCGGCAGGTGAGGTGATATTTACTGAGTACTTTTCGGGATGAGTATATAAAAATAGATCTAAGAGATTAGCATTATGACCTAACACGTCAGGAATGCGTATGGGATAATTAACTAGTTGCTGCAGATTAAACGACTCGCAAAATAACTCGAAGTGTCTGACCGCCGGGCTTCTGGTAAAAGAATGTGTGAGCCATTAGGTCTGTTCCCTTACTTCTGCAAGTAAAATTTCCTGCATTTTCCTTATTTATGTAGTGGGGCTTTACACTGCAGGAGTGTGAAGGCCGTAGCTGAAACAAATACAAAACGTGTATAAAGTAGCAGCGGTCACCAACCAATCAGACCGAATGCGCGCAAAAACTGGTGCACTCGCGACACCAATATATTAGCTGGAGAGCACAGGACGACACGTCAGCTTCCTACAACAAACAAAACTCGACTTGATTGTAATAATTTTCAAAGTAATGATAGTAGGTAGATACCAATCCGGATACAATTTCTTTAAGTCGCCATATGTCAGTGGATATTGTAGATGGACCCTCTCCTTCAAAAAAATCTGTAATTAATATCTATTTCTATTATACAAATTTGGATCCCCATAAGTTTCTCTTTAATTTGATGTAAGACATGTATCCATCTATCTCTTTTCGTTTTCGAGATAACCCGTCCCGAAACCGATCTATTCTGCTTTCCTTTCTAAGAGCAATGAAAACGAAAACTCCCGGAACAATAAAAAATAAAAAAATAATAAGAAATTTTTGTCGGTCATAGGTATGTATTTAGCATGATGCTCTTTTGCAAATTTCACTACTTTTAAGGAAACGAGAAAGATGGAAAGGTTTTCTGAAGGAAACTCTACTTTCTGTATTTGAAGAGGTGTAATTAACTTTCGGAAACAAAATATTTCACCAGGGCAACGAGTCGCCACATTATTGTAGGCGTTGGCTATTAACGACCTTTGATTTAAGGATTGGACGAGGTGGAGCTATCAACTTACCACCAAGGTCACCCGATCTAGCTTCGATGCATTTTTGGTGTGGAGGACCATGAAGGAATACGTCTACTCTACAAAAATTTATATGAGGGACCAATTGGAAGCACCAATTCTGGAAGCCGCGAAAAGGGTAAAGGATATTTTAGTCGCCATTGATTTGCTAATAAATATCGAACGACGCTATGCACTCTGTCAAGCACAACAAAGGGGTAACAATTATATTACTACTAAGAACTCATGGATGTAATTTCACTTTAATTCTTTATACAAAATTTTGGCTATGAAAATACGAAGCTCTTAGGTGGAAACGAGTAGAAGAGTAAGCACCCATTTAAAAGCGGAAAACCAAGTATGATATGGCATAAGACACGTACAAAAACCATGTTTAATATAAACTATACGACCTTTATCCTAAAAGAGAGACCAAAAACTCTTCAAGTGCCGTTATCTCGTAAAATTTAGGAATTTTCATTCCGAAAACTTATATACTTAAGTTGAGCAGAATGGGATAGCGGCGGATATGCGACAATAGCAGTTCTTGTTTGTCGCCACGTTATAGCATGTGTTTCACAATTAATTAATTGCGTTATTGAATATTTTAACTGGCTATCATCACTCGCACGTTGCAAGAAATCTCAAAATTTGGGAATTCTTACGTCTCGCAGTCACGCATCGTACTGTATTTTACATTGCTCCTACGTACATATACTACAGTTTTGAATTATCTTGGACTCTCGCATCGCACTCTTGCGTTATTGTATCTAGACGTTAAGGGTATACTAAAAGATCGGCTTTATTCTTTCCTGTGTATATTATCAAACAGTAATACACTAACTTACTAGCATTCATAGATTTCAATCTAATATCTTTTAACGGTTCCTTGTCTTGCACACCGGCAGAGGCTAGTTCTAGCATTATTTTTGCTGGTATAGGTATGCCTCTTTGTATTCTGCCTAGAAGTGCGCATTCTAGACTAGAAGGGAAACTTACTGTAACTATTGAGATTTGAAAAGCTTGAAGAAGTGGTGGTGAGAATTTCAAGTCTGGTACAATGCAGTTTGTATACTAAGTGGTAAGCACACGAAAATTCTGCTAATTTTGAGAGAAATTCCCTACAGTATTCTTGCAATCTTTATAATCGGAAATAAGTTGTTTAAGAATTGGTAGTGTCCTAAATTTCTCACCCAGTTAGAGTATGGTATGAATTCTTACCAGCAAAGTAAGCACATTAATTTATTACTAATAATTTCATTAATAGGCTGCCTCATCATCCATCGTTCATTGCCCTGCTGGCGCATCCACTTTCTTTGTTGATCACCACTAAAACGAAGGTTCTTGCTGGTCATCGGAATGGAGTTAAGGCCAGTTGTTTGTTCTTAATTTTTGTACAAATCCCTTAATTAATTTAATTTAGTTAATTTCAAAATTATAATAAAAATTGCCAACTTTCGGTCATGTTTCGGTGTTATTCATCTGCCCTTCCTTAGTAGACATTTTTTGGTCCTTCGAGCTGGATCGGATATCGTGTTAATAAGTCGTATCTTTGTGTTTGTAGTGTCGCGTAGCACATACCGAAAAATCGTGAGTTTGAACCAATATGATACTGAAGATGTTGGACTTCAAGGAACGTAATACCGTTCTACGAAAGTTACGTAAAGCCATTTTCAAGAAAATGAGGGGAAACAGTCCCGAAAAGTACTGCTCTAACTCGATAATGCACCCGTAAACACTGCGCCTATTTCAAAGACTACTGTTAAGGAATGCGCCTTCGAGGAATTGGGTCATACCCTTACAGTTCAGACTTGGCTCCAAGTGACTATTTTTTGTTTGCTAAACTAAAATAAATTTACGAGGAAGAAACCCATGGGGCAGTTAGGCAGCATTTTGAAGACAAATCTTCATACAACTACTTTAATGGTATTAAAACACTTACTAAATTATGTGAAAAATGTGTTGAAATAAAGGGAGAATATATCAAAAAATAACCACTGTCTTTTTCCTCTATGGTACCATAATATTGCATTGTCACCGAACTTACATAAGTATGCCAAATTTTAGTTTAACCGGATACTAGCAAGTGGTTGAAAAATGGTTTGCAAATTTTGAAACGGACAACTTACATACGAACATTGTAAATTAAATAAAAGCTAGTAAAAAAACAGATAAAACTCATACTTTAAAGGGGTTTTTTTTTCGATTTCGGTTGCAGCAAATGGATTTGTACAATAAAATTGGTTTGAAATCTTCTAAGTTTGGTTCGAAAAAAGGATCTTCCTCGTCCTAGAGGTGAAAAGTGACTGCGTTTTCGAACTCGTGACTTGAAAAAGTTCCATTTTCTGAATATCATCGGAAAAGGACATTCCTCATCCTGAAGGAGAAAATTGACTGTGTGTTCGGGTGTCATGACCTGGAAGTCTTGAGTTTCCTACATATTGCCTTTTTCGTCTATTTGGTTCTGGAAAAGAAACTCCTCGTATTGGAGGTGAAAAATGACTGCTTTCACTAGCTTATTTTGCAATTTGTTTTTGACAAAAAGGACATTTATCTACTTTTGGGACGCTTGTTAGGATAGCATTTTTAGATGAAAGCTATATATCTCGACCAATTTCTTTTAAGTAATTTCTGTTTCATCGGGCTCTTGGTCCACCAATGAAAAACCAAAGTACTTTACATGCTATTGAGATATAATTTAATATCCAATGTTTCGAATTTTAATAGTACACTTCTTCAGGGATCAAATTACACCGTTAAATACAATCAATATATAGACAATTTTTCTGGTTTGGATTTTAATATGTTGTGTGGTATATATATATATATATATACATAGTGTCCCATTTAACCTGACAAATCGAAATAACTCGAAAAATACGCATCATACAAAAAGAATTTGTCCCAGAATATCTCCAAGGGATAAATCTGCCTGTCCTAAAAACAGGAGGTGTGGAGGATCCTCCTGTGAGTGGGTTGAGGGCAAACTTTGAAATCTCAAATAAGAATCAGCGTCCCCTGGGTGGCTTAACGTTTAGTGTGGAGTAATTGGCGATAAAATTAGCGGACCACATTTTATTGACGTTAATTTGAATGGTAACAAATAACGAAACATTCTTGAAGACGAACTACCAGAATTGCTTGCAGACCTGAGCTCTGAAGTGCGAGAGAACATCTGCTTTCAATGCATTATTTGTTAGTAGCACACGAGGTATTAGATCGGTGGACTGGCCAGCCAGATCACCAGATCGCTAGACCTTACCTCCCCAGGTTTTCTCTTGTGGAACGATGCCGTTTATAAAGAAACACCTACAACTCGCAACGAATAAGGTATGCTTGCGCCGCAATTAAGCCAAACATGCTTTGAGGGCTGATTTTGGGACAATTTTTTGTGTGATGCGTATTTTTGTATTTTTCGAGTTATATGGATTTGTCGGGTTAAACGGAACATCCTATATATATACATATGTATATCAGGGCATAGCAGAAATGTATTAAGTCATAAGGTACAATTTTAAATATAAACTTTTTGACTTCTTACCCTGATATTCTAATCTTCAGCTCCGTAACATACATTTTGTAAATTGCATGCCATCAAAAACATAACTTGTAAAAAAACCAAGTCTCGCAACTCAGTTCTTCTATCGTAAAAAGTTGTGAGATCCATGTAGTACCAAGTCGGTTAATTTATTCAGTCCCTACTTAAGGGACCTTCTGTCTTAAGTTATTACGTAATTAGCTAACCTAACAACATCTTATAATGACCATATCAGCATTAAAAATCTGTTATGTTTTAAATAAATAGATTGACTTGGCAATCGCACTAAACAATCTAATTTAATATAATATGCATTACTTGTGAGATACATTGTGTTTTCATGCAATGGCCATTGAATTGAATTGAAAAAAGTTATAGGGGGGTCGAAAATGGCCTGAACTGTTTCGAGAAAAGGATGGTACGGCCGTGCCGCTTTTTTGCTCGACTTGGCGGGGGCACTGCCGTGCCCCCAGATATTAAATCGTAGAGCGTAACAAACATTTTAAGGAAAAGGAGGAATTCTGAGAATTGTCGTTTTATTTTAAATATCTGAGACGTCAAATGGGTGCTTACGTCTAGGAAGCAGGCCAACCAAATGGGACCAAGATGTCAGAAATGTGTTGAAAATTGTGGAAAAGAGAGACTAGCTTGTCACATTAGACCAAACCACTGAGATGAAATGAACATCAAGTGCGAGCATTGACTCCTCAAATATTGCACAAATGTTGTGGTTAGCTCATACTTGCGTAAGTAGAAATTCTGCATCACGTTAGAATATTTTAAGTCTGAAGATGTATAGATCATTTGCAAAGTGAGTGGTATTACTCCGGAGATATTTCTTTTATTTTTAATGATCGTAAGATTTACATTCAATTAATAATCCCAATATATAGTAAGATAAGTAAAGAACCGGACTCGACAAACGTCATTTTAATCTTCGCCTAAACTGTTTGAAATGTTATTAGTGCATAGTTATTACATAAATTTGTAAACTCCTTTTTTCCAGGACTCGAAAATATCAATTACTTTCCGATTTTCAATTGAAAAAGCCACATACAAGGAGAACATCGAAACGAACAAGTAAGATTTAGTAGTAGAAGTAGTAGCGATTAGTAGCATGGTCACGAGAATTTTGACTTTTCAATGAAAGTGTAAAAATATACTTTAATATAAAAGTCTCTTTTAAAGTCAAGATATAATTGTTATGTTTTACTTTAATTTTTAAGTCAAGAACTAAAGTATAACTTCTAAGTGACGCCAGGGAGGAATTAGCCCTTTATATACAATTGAGTGAGCGACTTCGGGCCATGGCAACCCAGTTTTTGCTCAAATGCAGACATGTGGTTCCAACAGGACGGTGCCACTTAC
>QYTT01088286.1:0-24968 GCA_006980735.1 Dasypogon diadema | reverse complement strand
AGTGTAGGGTTCCGTAGAAATTAAGCACCCTGATATCATAAGTGGTGCGTACATACAATTTAATAAAAAAAAAAACACAAAACGTAAGTAAGTAAGTAGAATCCGCTGATAAGAGCCAATCTTTTAAAACTGAGAGAAGATCAGAAGGTAGGTGGTTGGGTATCTAAAATGTCTAAAACCGACTTTCAATAGCAAAATAAAAGTTTAATCTTTTATGGAATAATTAACTAAAATTGTAAAGAAAACAAGGGCCAGTATATTGAATTTGAAGTTTCTCAAACGATACTCAACTCAAATCAACTAATCGAATCGAAAATTTCTAAACTTTCAAATTGCAAATCGCAAACTTATAGGTAGCATTTCGAGGCACAGCATCTGGGCGCTCGCGCTTTACCGCTCGATTTGCTACTCCGACCTCCTCCGCGTGCAGGCCCCTTACCGTCAAGCCCCGTCCAATCCAATGAGTTATTCGAACGTAAACATTGTTATTAATTTAGAAATTATTATTATTAAGGATGATTTTATTTTTCCATAACTTTACATGATTCATAAACTTATATTTACCACCTTTTTTACACAACTAACAACTTCATCTAAGTAATTTTCAATGGAATTTCTACGAAATTTTCCTTTTTACTAGTAGGTCGATTATTACTCGTTAACTTTTAAAGCCTACTTAGCTGTGATAGCTTTCCTTTTAACTTCATTATATTATATGCTACTGCCGCGATTTTTTTCACATATCCAAAAATAACCGTTTAGCTGCCAAGGAGGGGGGGGGGACACTTGACTCTAGCAAAAAGTAGCACTTTAAAGCTTAATATTTCGCAAACGGATTCCTGAATCGAAAAATGGTTTTCACACTAACGCAATAGTTTTGAACAGCCTATCCAACGACACCCCACACCATGAGATAGACGAGAAAAAAATGCATCCCCATTCATCCCCACTTTTTTTTTAAGATTTGATTTTACCACTTTGTCGGCGAGACTAATATGTATACCCATACCAAATTACAGCTTTCTAGTACTAAGAGTCTCTGAGGTAAGCCGCGGACAGACAGACGGACATGGCGAAACAATAAGAGTTCTTCGTTGACTACGGAACCCTTAAAGCAAGAAGTAAGCAATATTAAGAGGTCGAACAGAACAAAAGTGCTTGAGGTCGTGGCGCCCAAAACGGTGTTACAGACGGAAGTACTTACATCCCATGATTCCAGTTGATATTAATTTAATCCAGTCAGAACAGGAAGATTAGCGTTATTGTTTACAATTCAGACAATACTTTCGAGCTTTTGTAAATGGAACCGGAGAAATTTCCTTCAGCACAAATATAATTAAATAAGATACTGGATCCCTGCTTATGCTCATTGAGGGTATACAGGGTGTCCAAAAAAGTAGTGATAATCGGAAGCCTGGAGGTAGAGCGTCCCTCGGGGAACCCAAATCACCCCCATGTATGTTCTACGATTTTTCTTAGTTTTCTAGTTATTACAAATTTTCAAAATTTTTCGCTAATTACGTCTTGTAAGGGGTTTTTGGTCATAGCGATCGAAGTAAGTGAGATAGGCACTTGATCTTTTTTCCGGAAATAACTTAACAGTGCACCTGTTGTATTTGAAAGCATTTATTTCAATAGACTTCACCGGCTTCCGATTATCACTACTTTTTGGGACATCCTGTATATTGGTCCACCTATAGTTATCAGGACTCTGAAGTACGTCCATCAAATCAAATCAAAAATGAGAGTCTTGACTGTACATATTTAACAGTAGGAGGTAGCAAATTTATTCCATGTATTTACAAACGAAATTGGACTATTCGAATCGATTTTCAAAATCACGAGCGAAACAACCACGAAAGTCCCCCGCAAACTAAATCCGTGATTAGCATTTTCGCCTACATTAAATAATACCACTTGCTTGAACTCAACACGAAATCAGCTGCTACTTGTAAATTTTAATAAAACTATTAATATGAGGGAATTCTGTGTGGAAAGCTGTACAAAGAAACCACGACCTTCGAAGCAAAGGCATCCCATCCTCAGTCCCGTAAGTGAAAAGTTCTAAAGGCGACTTGTTGAAAACAGTTCTTATAGTGGTGTATGATAGATATATCGGTCTATAGCGGCACGGTAAGAACGTGTACTGTAGAAGGCCCGGAAATTCTTATAAGGATCTTCAACGACAAGAGCATACCTGCCTGATGTCTGGTAATGACGCTAATAGAACTTGTAAGGAACACGCTGAAGTTTTCGTAGTTCACACTCGAGTGGATGAGTTAAGGTTCAGGTGTGCGTATGAAATTTTCCTGCCGTCTTCACCACCCACGAGAATATGTTTCTAAATGAAATCCTTTCAATTTCACCATCCAATCCCCTGAATGGGCCTCCAAGATGAAATTATCAAAGTAATAACACGAGCCGGCAGTGGCAGAGTTGGTGCGGTGGCAATTTCAAAGTCCCAGACTAAGTTAATGACGTTGGCATTGCACTCGAGGGATATCATCGTCGAAACGGCCACTCAAAGCGGTTAAAGAGATTTTTTCTCTGGAATTAAATGAAATTCCTCGGCTCGTTTATAATAAGTGCCCAGGATAACGTATAAATGCTGCAGGTAAAAGTGGCGGTTCCTTTACACTGGACACTTATTAAGATTGCTGCTAGCCACCCCTAAGACTTTAATTTACAGAAAACATGCCTCGTTGCAAGATGTCTTTACTTTTGTTCCTCCATTCATTTTGTCTGTAATTTTTCCGAGACGACAATCATCACACTTTGTTCAATTGGAAAACTTAGTAAAAATGTGAGAAAATTGCAATGAAAGCAATTGAGACTATTGCGGGTGGAAAATATCCAAGAAATTTTATCATTTTGAGTTCGTGAGTGCGGAATATAAGAGAAGCATCCATTGGATTCTTGTATATTTTTTATGGTACAAAAATTATGAATTGTCTACGAGATATGTCGCGAATGTAGGAAAATGCTACACAATCATAGATTTCGGAGTTAAACGTGACTGTGTCGTAAGTCTTGCATTTGTAATTATTCATTGAGAGTATCAGATATAAATTTTATAATTAGCAAAGCAAAGTTCTAATTGGGCCAGGACAATAGAAGAAGAGTACTTGAATCTTTTGAGAAAGTACTTGAGAACCTCTGCATATCCAAAGTTTCCAGACCTGGGTATATTTTGCTCCTGTTTCTGGAGTGCTGCACTTCTTCATTGACTAAACTCCTGAGAAATATGTTTTATGTACTGTATTCGAAAGGAACAATACACTTTGCATTACCATGCATTAACATTCTGTGTTACTTTACTCTTTGCATTACCATGTCATTAATTTTTGTTATTAATCAATAAAATTATTCATTATTATGTTCATTAATGGCTCGAATTTTTACTAAAATATTGTACCACAAACAAAATGTAATGGTAAAAAAACTGAAGTTAGGGTCCCAGTAGGATCTGTAATTACTATCTGTAAGGGTAATGGCTTATTTAGTCAATTACAGTGTCGTTTCCTTTAAAATGTCCTAGGGTGGTCCTTATCTTCGACCTTCCTTACAGGAAAGACCTTACTTTATGAGTGAAAGGTAAGGTGCTTTGGAAGGTATTTTTTTAAATAAAAATAACTCTTTCTAGAGTGCGTTTCAACTAATTAATGTTATTTCTAGCTACACATCTATAAGAAAATTTGAGTCTAATATTTCCGATAAAATTTCACCTCGCTTTATAAAGATTGTTGACCCCTTGGTCATCAATCATTTGATACACATTTTTAATTCATATATACATTTGTCTACTTTCCCATTGGATATTACTGATTTTCGGCTAATTAGCATTTTGTGCTTTCTTCCCAAACTCATATAGAAGTAAATGTTTAAGAAGTTTTTTATCTAGGAAAAGCTTTTCGTCAACATGGTAGTTGGAGTGCCGCAAGGATCTATACTAAGTCCCCTTCTTTTCAGCATTTATAAATGATATTCCAAAAGCTGTCGTGGAGTAAAAAATTTGGCAATAACTTGCAGATATACCCTAACAGACCTGTCAATCTTGGTGGAATGCTTCGTGAATGGTGATCTTAATCGGATATACAACCGGTCTCTTGTTAGTGAATCCTATAAAATCGTATTACATGATCCTATTTAATAGTCAGCTAACTTTAGATGATCTCTCCATTAACGGATCCGACCTTTATCAAATGAGGTGTGGGGAAAATGCTAAGGCTAGTTAAAGCATTGCTTTTATCCCATTTCTCTTTCAGTGGCCTCATATTTCCCAAGCTAGACAGCTCCTTCTCTTGCAGAATGCAGTTAGTGTTAAACGACTGCGCTTTGTTTTTGGTCGGTGAAGACTATAACTATTTATCTGTAAACTTTAATATATCACTTTCAGATTGAAAACGCATCTTAATTTAAAAGCTCTTCTGTTTCTGTATAATCTAATCCATACTGAGTCTTGAGTTTCTGCTGGAGTGTCTGGAATATCTACATTCTTATAGAAATCTAAACTTGATTATTCCACGATTCCAAAAAACCATCTATTAATCTATTAATTTGTTCGGGTCATACGGCTTTGGAATAGTTTACAACCAAATGTTTAAGACACTGGTTCTCCCTAGGGTTTTGGGAAGTTGCTGAAACTTTTAAATAACTCCTTTTCATACGGTCTAAATACTGACGCCTTTCGACGCAATAATTTTCACACTCCTTTTCTTAATTTACTTTTACATAACTTTTTGTTTTCTCTTTATTAGGTCCTTTTTACTTATTTATCTTATTTTTCACTTTGTATAATATAGTACACTGCTCTATTTCATTTTATTATTATTTTATTTTTGTATTTATTTAATTTAATTGTTTTTGTCTTTTACTTTTCCATATTTCGCTTTACCATTGATATAGAATCAGAACGCATTCTAAAAGAATTCGAATCTTGTGTTCTTTATTTGAATAAATTGTAAATTCTAACATACATAACATTACATCATATTTTAAGCCTTTTTCCCAGAATGAGGATTTACCGGGTGGCATATAGCGCTAGTCGTCTTATTGGTTGTTCTACTTCAGGAATACATACTTTGTTCCCCTTATTGCGAAGACAGATCTGATGGATAATATAATTTGTACACAGATGAATTGTTTGTGCAATACTCCTACTACAATACTGCAATGCTCCACTCTAAGAAGAACTAAACTACGACTATAACAAAATCGCATATACCCCATATAGCATCCCGGTAAGAGGCAAATTCTCCCTTTGTGGATTTGTTTTAAACTAATTAAATGTGTTATCTCATGAATCACAACACTGAAAAATATTTTATCCGGATTCCCCTTCTGACCGGAAAATTTAATAACAACTTAACTTATGATCAGTCAGCGGAAAAGGGTACAAAGCGGTAGCAAGCAGAAACCAACCAACTTCAGCTGGAGGAGCGCAAACTGTGAAATGATCCTCTATTTCCTGACTAGTCCCCCGTACCCCTTTCCTGCCACTTGAGTGTTTCTAATTTTGTACCGTATCACATTTAATTACTCCAAACAATAAGTCTGTGGGTTTGTCATCCCTTGTTCTATGGAAAACTAGTAAGAAAACCGCCATAACATTCACGTACTACCCCAACCCATCCTCTAGGATTTTCATTACGCTTAAAATTGTACTACAAGCTTCTCCTGAATAGTGTTTCGTTTACCGCCTCAACGTAACTCCTTGCTTGCGCCGTCTAGCACCAGATAGTGTGGTGACGGGCTGCAAACTTCGCTGCCTTAGGGAATGACTTCGTTATTGTGTCACATATTACCCTTAAGAATTGGGCAAGAATCCAAATATTGTTGGATGTTTCCTTAAATTGTGAACATTTTACAAGAAATTTAACAGCTTTGAGGATCCGCAAATGGTTCGCCTGCAGCCCAGGAGGAAATCGTGCTAAGCGGTAACTTCTACTTTACAGTCACTCCCACGGCAGTATTAGAAGGGATATGGTGGGTGGTTGACGTTTTTGCTTATGCAAACGGCCCCTATTCAGAGTATGCTCATAAATTTTTTGTTGGACACCCCACTTGGACATTGTGGCACATGGAAACCGCATTTCCAAGTAAATTATTGTCTGTAGCATGTGATATTAAGTTCTTTGGGTTTCCCACTGAAAGTCAGGGTTTTTTGCTTCGTTTCGTCCATTGCCCAGAATTACCAAAACGCACGTCTCTTGTTGAGTCACTTTATTTTGTAACCAAAAGTAATTTTTCAGGTAACCTGTTCGAAGTCGTTCTGTCTGGACGTCTTAATCAGATTTTTTATTAAAATCTGACGAGAGGTTTAGTGGAAGAGTCGGAGCAAATATCGTCAATAGGTTGTCACTTGCAGCAAAGGGGATACCTAGCTGCACCAAACATCGGATAATAAAGTTATTCGCGGAACGACAGGCAAATTTCCGGATTAATTTTTGGTTAATAGAATTGACAACCGGATATTATTGCATACAGAATCCGTTAACTTGTCCACTGCATATTTGCTTTATGATTGACAAATTCCTTGGTAAACGCCTTGCACTTTCTTGACTTGACTTAATCCCTTTTTCAGCTAAACGGGCGAGATCGAGTCCCATGAACCTAGACCATTACAAGGTTTATTATCTATCAATGTTAGAAGAATCGGGACATTCCTGTTCTCTTTTGCATGCTTCATTCTAGGTGTCCTAGGAAATTTTGTGCTTTTACATAGATTGTTAGGCAGTACGACAAAAACTGCGGCCTGACTTGTTTAGCCGCACCCCTTGTAGCATTCAAACCCACGCCATTAGAGGAGGAAATCTGCATAGGCGCAGCTCAACCCCTTAGGGTACCCTTCCGTGGTACCCACGGAACAGCGTTAATATTTCCAGACCTTTACGAGTTTAGATGTAGCGAAGTGTTTTATAAAACATTTATTAACTATCTGACTGCCCCTAGATAGTAGGTTGCAAAGATATCTATTAACTTCCAAGGTGGTTTTAATCCCCGCCGTGAAATTGTGATGTTTCTGATCTATTCATATAGAGAATTACGCGAAAGAGGGGTAGTATAGTGATATTTCCATTTCTCCCTTGGACTTAGTCTGTCTCAGCAACAATAGATGTGGTTCACAACACAACACTTCATTGAAAAGACCCTGATGTCACTAACTCATACAGCCGTATAGCTTCAAATGCCTTTTTTTCACCATGATGTGAGTAGGTGAAATATAGATAAGGTCATGAGATTATGTTATAATTCTCAAGTCTACCATTTAATGAGATGGTCAAGTTTAATGCCGGGTTGGATGGCACTGGTATATAACTCTAAGTTCTATCATCATTTTAATAATGAGTCAGGGAAAGTTGAGCTTGATATCTCGAAGAAGATACTGGAACATTGCTTTTTTAGCCAAACTTTATTCATAATAAATGGCCTGGACCATTCCCTTTTCAGTTTGCTTGGAAGTTTTCTTTCTGATCTTTCTTTTCGTGTCACATTGGATGGTGCTATCCCCAACGGTTATAGTGCTAATACTGGAGTGTCATAACGTTCTGTATTGTATCGCACATCCCGTCGAAAGCAAAAGCTCTGCACCAAAGATTATTTCTATCCAAGCAGATTTGCTGTGTTATTTGCTAAGAAACTCAATAATGGCTTGTGGGTTATGTAGACCGATAGTAAAATAACAGGATACGAATCAGTCTTGGGTATGACAACAGGGTACGCGCAAATTAGCTTCTTGTAAAGTGCTTGGAATTGGAATTACGTAAACACTATTATTTTCGAGTTTAATGTCCACGCTAAAGGACTGAGTGAACTGCAGAAGCCCTATTATGTGGTGGTTAGTTTCAGTGCGCAACTTTTAATGTTCTCGAGGTACTTATATCAAATGACTCAGCTGGTAGTATCCAAAGATTCCTCTCTTGATTCTTTGACCGAATCTCTTACCGTTTAACAGCCCAAAGTGAGAGTTTAGCGCTATGAAAACCATAATAGACTCAAGAATTTTGCAGCTGCGGAATGCCTTTAAAATATCGTTGGAAATTACAAAGGGATCTTGAGTGGATGGGGTAATAGTTACACTAGAACTTATCCTTTCGCCTCTTAGTGGTACAGACTATCTTGTAATGCATGAGACTACTGGTCCTCTTGTAAATCATTTTCAGTTGTAGTAAAGGATGGCTGTGTATTAATCAGATAACCTTTACCCGCTAATATGGACGAGGTGAATCGGGTTGGTTTACCACTCAGTTCCGTGGCTATTTGTCAGGAACAGAGGCCACGCCATTCGCTACTTTGGCCATCCAACTCTGATGGTTCTGAGAGAATCTGTCGAAAAACCTGGAACTTAACGATCATTTACCCCTATACCGCCTGCACTGGCCTGGAAGTAGGGTTAGCAAGCCAAACCCAACATCTGGATATGGGAGACTTTGTACGTTTTCTTGACAAAGCACCAGGGATTTACAGCGTAAGAGCTGATGTTTGACTTACAACCAAGGAACGATAGTACCCGTGATTTCAGAGAAGCACTCTGTGGTCCGTGATTTCAGATAAGCGCTCTGTGGTTGATAGTTATTAGACGGAGAATTGCTTATTGTTACAGAGAACAAGATCTGGAGGCATTGCCCGAAGTTATATTATTATTAATTTAATTAATTAATTAAGAGGTCCGAGGACTTGTGGTCGTGTGAACTGCCTAACTAGCTTTGTGTTGTATTTGACTAAGTCGACAATACATTTCTACTACATGAAAGTGGAGCAAGGTGGCCTGCGCCGTTGTGTTGGCCAGCCCTTAAATCCTAGACCTCTTATGTTGGAGGACCCCATAGATTCCTCAAGTACCAACATAAAAACACAAACAATTCTTATTAATAGCGAAGGGAAACTAATCTATATCATAAAGGAGTTACTAAAATGTATGTAAGATATTTTAAACTAATAGAAAGTAAGAAAACGAAAAGTTTAGCATTTTGTGCCAAACATGCCGCAGTTATCAGCTAAGGAACGGAAGTCGTACTGGCAAACTTTGGTAGATCATTAGCTTTCACATTTATATCAAAAAGTAAAATATCAACATTTTAATCGGACATATAAATTCTACGGGCAAAAGTAAAATATACAAACACTGCAAGGAAAACCATCGAATAAACAATTTTGCAAATTCAAACAAAGGGAGAAATGCACAATGAAAACATCAAAAAAGGGTTTCACACCCCTAATTTAGCAATTTCCTACAAAAAGTCAAAGGGGGCAGCTCCCAGGAGCAATACCAATAGTTAGCCAGAATACCATAAAATGTTGGTCTTGATGTTTTGACTGCCAGAGAAACTCGGAAAATTTGATTTGTGTCCCGTAAGCAAAGCCAAAAATTGAGTGAACCGTAGCAGTAGCATGGAAAACTTTTCGCATAAATTCATCCCCTGAATGGAGAGCAACAAACACTTTCTATTCGTGTATATAAGAGGGGCTGATAGGAAAGGGTGTCAGAGGGAATTTTCCCAAATTTATGTGTGAAATTACCTTCACCCTATCCACTCCACAAATACCCATTGCACGTTGCTGAAATAGCAACCACTCCAAGGCACCTTGTTAGCATATAGGACATACCACAGGGACCAAGCCTTTTCATGTTTCCGAGTAAAGGAGACGCTCAAAAGGGATAATTAAGGTCGCTTTTCGCTTTTCAATTTTCATTGTGGAATGCAGATTATTAGTACGGGATCTGCTGAAGAAGGCCATACGCCCAGGAAATGATTTGCAGTGAAATTAAATTCTTTTAAGGCAACAAGGCCACTTTCATGAATTCCCCCCGTCTTTATTGAGTCATTTATTTCGATTAAAAAATTTTCCGTACAAAATTGGAGGTGGAAACTGTTTGGAAACTTTTCTCCACCCAAATAAACCCATTTTTTCAACTCACTTGAGTCCATAAACAGATCAGTTAATGCACTCGCATCAAATCCGTAACGTGATTAAATCCAGGAAAACTTAATTACAAAACTTTCCACAACTTAATTTATCCCCCTTGGGGGCTTGAAAAATATTCCAAATCCAATCTTATCTGGTGGAGTCTGCCGTGAGCCTGAGAGCGAAATGCAATAAATTTTCATAAACAAAATGACATCCTTTAAAGGGCGCACGGATGGAAGGATCGAATGCAGTAAGAAATTATCACGAGGGTAAGTAACAAATGACGGGGCCTAAGTTGGAACACTGCAAAACAAAATCTCTCGTCTCCGTACGATTTCATTCGGGGCTCGTCTTTCAAGGTTTTTCTCAATTTTCCAAAAACTTTTTCGATAATTAAACACAATTTGTCCAAGTTTCTAACTAAATTTGGAATTATTGCTAAATGGGTTGTAATGTTGTGGGGATTTTCTGGCGGAAATTGCGGAGAAAATTATATCCACGCTCGAGAGATGAATTGTGTACGACTCGTGTCTAGTGCCTTGAGGCGTTAGGAATGGAGGTCTATTTGAAAGTACTTTGCAGGAGCAATTAATCAACTTTTGCGGATTATTATGATAAAGTCGATGATAATTAAATTCACGAGCTTACGGGTGTATCTGGTGAGAAAATTGAGACGAAAAGTGAACCCGATAAATTTTTCACCTGTTTTTAGTCATATGTTTTTTGTGTCTAAAACAAGAGCTTTTTTTTAACTTTACGGTAGGTTAGGGATGTGGGACTACTCTATGAATCTGCCTTATTAGGAAAAAAGTGTCACTCTCATGAATTTAATCTATTATTGAGCTGAAATTTATATTCTGCCTCTAATTTTAAGAGTTCGAGCTGGTAAACGCTCAATTCAATGGGTTACTAATAGTAAGCTTGGCTTACATGGCAAGAGCAATGTGGGAACTATGCTACGTGGGTTATTTTCAGTTCCACTGCTTTTACTTTGTTCTGAGAAATTGTTGTGTATTTATTTAAAAAGAAGACAATTTTTACAGAATATCTTTTCCACTTCCTATTAGATCAAAGAATTGTTAGTACATTCGGATTGAATTTTCGGACATGAATTTAAATTTGTTATTATTATAGAACATATCATAGAACGTGTTCATTAGTGTTTAATGTAGAAAACTTGCCACGTGGAGGTATTACAAAGTTGTTTCCTTTTTTGCAAAAACATGGTGAGTAAATTTTTTCACTCCTGAGTGATACCAACTTCTTCACGAAATTGTGTTATTTAGAAATTGTAACGTTCAAAAAATATATAGAGAAAAAAGGAAATTAGTTAGAAAAAGAGATGAGGAGTATAGGGAAAAGCATAACGAAAGGTAGTTACATTTTAATCAATTACATATTCAAACATGTAATATTTGTTGGGAATTTTCTATGACAGGAATGTAAAAAGACCGAAGGTATGCTCACTACCTCGAAGAATACAAGAATGGGAACGTGTGCAGTGGAGACAACAATATAATAGAAAACGAGACCGACAAGTAATTTAGAATGAAAATGTTAGCACTTGAAATCTTCCCCGCAATAGATTTAGGAGAAAACGAAATAACTTATAATGAGCCAACTGTGACTGCAGTGCCAAATCAAAACCCTATAAGCATAATAAACACTTGTCAAGTGGGTGGCGGCTTAAAAGTAAAGCAACGGAAAAATGGTTGCAATGCCCATCCGATCAAGGTGCTTTCTAGGCTTCGCAATTTGAAATTTTATTCTTTGGCAATTATAGTAGTTCTAAAGTTCTTTGATATGAGTTTTTGATTTTTTTTTTTTTTTTGATAATTTTTTTGTTTGCTTCAAACCGCTTTCCAATGCCCACTTCTGTTGTATCTGATTATAGGGTCAGGTATTGAGGATGTATTTGACAGTTCTGTGAAAGATACCGCAAAAGGGTTCTGGTCCAACGAAGGGCATTGATGCACCCATCCTGGCCAGTCTATCTGCCTCTTCCGTACCCTCAAAGCCTGAATGCGCCGGTATCCATTTTACCGTTAGGTGGTTCCGTGTACCAAGGCTTTCTAGCCCTTGCACACATTCCTACACTAGCTTCGTCTTGATTTCAGGAGAGCATATGGCCTTAAGTGCAGCCTGGCTATCTGAGTGGGTATATATTATCTTATTTGCATACTTCCAAAGGAGGTTTTCGTCGGCGCATCTGGCGATGGCATACACCTCCGCCTGGAATATGGTCGCAAACCTCCTAGGCTTTAATGTATCTTAACACTCGGCGTGACACTATATATTCTTGCGCCAACCCCCTCTTCGATTTTAGAGCTAACCGTATACATACTAGATTAGGGCTCCTTTTTCATTATTGGGAACCACTTCTTCCCTGTCCAGTATACTGACTCTAAAGGGCAAACAGAAGTTATACCTGGTCAACATGCTGTCTGTCCATATTTATATTAAACTTTGGTCCTGATTTTATCTTATCAGACAGGAAGATGTGACTCTTAGATCCCCAATCCCCGTATCTGTCTGATATGGCTTTCTCCTCCTTTTCAATAGTTTTGCTAAGCAATGCTTCTATAGTCGCCATCGATGTGGTCCGCATGGCTCCAGTCACACTTAGACAGAAGTCTTTGAAGCCTAGTAAGCTTAAGATCGACTGTCTTTTATGTAGACTTTTTTCATCAATCCGCTGAGGCATAGGTGACCGAGGGCCTCACTACTGATTTATAGAGCCAGACCGTAATGCCTGGTTTGAGTCCGCATGTTGTTCCAGCCAGTTTCATGCAGTTCCACAGTGCTAATTCCGGTGCAGTTTATTATCAAGAACTACTCCGAGATATTTGGCCTCCCTGGAAACAAGAGGTATTGTGAATAACATTGAGCATTGACGTGAAGATAATTATAAAAACCCCACCTTGTCACATGTACCAGATCAGGATCCACGCGCCATGCAACGTATTCAACTAACCCCAAAGGTATAGAGATGTATATTTGGAAATAATCTGCATATATATATATATATTAAAGGTTCAAGAACAGAACCCTGCGGGACTTCGAAACATAGAGGAATTCAGACTACTTATTGCTACAGGAGACTTTTTGCTGACGTCTTCTCAAATATGATGAAATCAATCTACAACCCGAATTAGAAAAATTATAGCTTGAACAGGGTTTCCCAAGTAACAATTTGTGACTGATTCTGATATCAGAGACCACTAGGACTACGGAACAGCTTACTAGCACTCTAACATAATTTCCTAAAGAAATTTGTTTGATTACTTTCGTCAGAAAACTGATGATTATGTTCCTGTAGCTAAAAAATGATCTTATCTCAGGTTTTTTTTTTTACCCTAAGAGTATTTCATTTAACAGATTAAAAGCTTGGATTTGCCGTTATAGTTTCATCTGTCATAAGCCTGTCCACCTCTGCACAATCTCGTAAAACTTTACTAGACCTTGTTCCAAATACATCGGTATAGATCCAAAAAGAGCCACACAAGTCACTTTTCAAAACTATGTATAGTATATTGCAATGTGCTCAGTTGTGGGAAGATGTAAGGGGTGGTATTCAAATTGGGGCCTGTAGAAAAATTTGAAAATATTGTTGATTTTATAATGGTAGCTTTATTTTGGTTTGTCATGATAGACTAGCTAGAGGAAGTCTCAAAAATATTCTTGTCACATTTATTTTTAAATTCATCCATTTTAGTACTGAAAAGTTTCAAATAAAAATTATAGAAATTAATTTCGAATATTATGTTGATTCCTCATGCACTATATGCCTCCCTTCGAAGCCAATTATTAAATCCTCAGCCGGAAACTAAATATACATTTCACGTCCTCATCAAAGCTGAGCCATTATAATTGGCCATCACATTCCGGCACATGTTCGAACATCCAGAGAAAATATTAAAATTATCATTGAATATTTTTTTGGATTTTCGTAACTGAATGTACACCATATGTCATAATTAAATCAATTGTCCAAATAAAATTAAAATTTCAGTGCCGCATGATGATCCTGACAGGATCGGGCTCAGCGGACGAGGAAAAGATGAAAGCATGGTAAAAGTAATGAATTCGTTGGTGGCCGATAATTTTGCGTTATTGTATTCAGAATTAAACAGTTTTCATCTATATTACAATTTAAATGGGAAATTAAATGTCAAATTTTCATTGTCGTACAGCTTAATGATTGCATAAAGTCCACCTGCAGGCATAGTGGGAGTTTTTCCACACAATTACGTCATTGAGCCCAATTCGATCTATTGAACCTGAAAAAAAGGTTCAGCCGAATTTGTTTGGGCTTTTGCTTGTCGTCGAACAATGGGACCCAATTACGATTTTTTTGCAACTTCCATAAATCCTTCTTTACCGCACTCACTCAGCAGATACACTGCGAAAGTATTAGGGGGCTTTCACTTCTTCTGGATTTTTCCATAAGTGGGGACACCACGTCCAAAATCTCCAGTGCTATCGTCCACTTAGCTTCCATAGCCCTAGTGACCATTTGGCCCATCTACTAATGGGGTTAGGATAATGTGTCCCTTTTGTGTCCTATGATTTTGGCAGACGGCATTGTTCTTCTGCTCGATGAAGTTCTTCAATCCAGATTTGTTCGTTCATTTTGTTTACTTGCCCCCCCCCCCCCCCGAAAGTAGTTTGGATGGCAGTTTTTACACTGGAGAATTACAGAAACAGAACTCACCCTCATTACCCAAGCGGGAGCATGTCCTGTCGATTGAAGGCATTTGGACTGGGCATTGTTACATGCACAGCAGCCATCAAAACCAGTCGATGATGATAATAAAGCGATGATGATGATGATGACCTCGTGTGATAATGAAGGGATGGGTGCCAAAGGTGGCGATGATTATTGCTCCATTGTTACAATGCTGAATCGTTACTGAGTTGAAGTACATATTTGGGATCTGCTTGTGGCAGACTTTAGTTAATAGAGACTTTTGTTTGAATGTTCGACATTTTTAGTAAACTTTTCGATGGTATTCCTTAACTGGGAGAAAGATTAGTGCACTGTTGTAAATAAGGGGGGATTTTGGAGAACGGATCACACTTGTCGTTAATTTACAATATCATACCATACACATACCTGAAATAGTGATATCTTCCCTATTACCCACACTCTTTATACAGGGTGGTTCAGATTAAGGTATCGCGGGGTATACCACGTGATTCCTTGAGATGATCTGATAAAATAGTTGTTCCACTCATCCCCCTAAAACCCTCCCCTAACGAGTTACAGCCCCTGAAAGATTTCTCGACTTTGAGTGTTCCCTGATGAAAATGATTCCTCATAACTTTTGATCGCCTTATGGGTTTTGATTATTTGTGGTATAGTTAAAAGGTATCATAAGTATCTTTCTTTTGGTACCTCAATTGTTGTCCTATGTTAAATATAGATAAAAATAATTACTTCAAAATCAAATGATTCAAGGACGTTCGAAGGGAAAGGCATAGCACCGGATGACACCTAATACCGGAAAAGCATGTGTGTAATTTGAAATCATTTATTTTAGGCGGATCTTGAATGAGCCTGATACCAGGAATAAATGCGATAATATTCCGCGTTGCTTGAACACGGAGAGAGATACCATATCGTCCTCCTTATGTCAGAAACAAGGGTTTATTGCCTGATTCGATCTATTTCTGTTTCTATATAAGTTTTGCCAAAAATGCGAATGTCTATTCCCTCTTCTGGCCAGACGTTTTAGATGAATGTGAAACTGTAAACTGGTTAGTTATGCCAGTTCAAAACGATAATGCCACATTCATTGTTTAGGCATATCGAATAGAATGGAATGGATTAGATTAAAAATGAATAAATTCCACTTTTCTCAAGAAGATTTCCCAAAACTTTCCAACCACAAAACTCAAAATATGTTACTGAACTAAAAAACCTTCTCAAAAAGTGAAGCATTGCAATGATATCCAGGGTGTATCAAACATTAAAAAAAATTTAAAAGAAGATACCAAAATTTGCGATGCACTCTCAGAACCACATGAGTCAGAAGAATAACAATTTTTTTCGTAACAATCTATTACAGATTTATGTATATTTTTGCTTAATAAATTTATGCTTTTGTTTACTTTTTGTAAACTTTTAGGCTTTTATTTTTTATTAGAATCCTAACCAGATAATTAACAAAGCATTCGAAAAAAATGCCTAAAATGAATGTGCAAATAATATGCAATTCTGTCGGTTAGTTGCTACTCGGGGGCGGAAAAAGTTACCCGAATAAAAGGATCTATACCACTCTTCTCTATGTTATAAAACATTTTAGGAAAATAAGACAAATGAACTGTTTCAGTACAGTAAACACTAAACAAAATGGCATTTGACATTTCCAAAAATTTCGAAATATACATATTCATATCTATGGCATAAGGGGTACCATATGTTTTTGTATGGTTGTGATATCACGTAATAGAAGGCACTTCAAATAATAGTAGTGTTGGGCACTATTGAATAATCTAAACCATCGAATAATGGAATAACGAATAATTTCGACCATCGAATAATCGTATCGTAAATCGAATAATTAATAATTTTTCCCTTTTTAAAGGAGTGATACCAATAAAACATAAATTTCCTTAACTTATTTTTTATTTAATGGAGAAAATAACAAAACAAACAAGAGTTCAATATTATTTAGAACAAAAAAAATCATATATATAGCTCTGAAGCTTTATGTGTTTATATTTTCATTTAAAAACAAGATTTTTTTAACTAGTTGGCCTGACAGCAAGTTCCTTCTGGCCGTTACAACTTCACTTGCTTTAGAAAACAGTCGCTCCGAGAAAAATAACTCAAAAAATAAATAAAAATGATAAACAAAGTGACAAAGTGTACTTTGTTTCGGAGAAGCATGATATGAAATCATGTGTCCTATGCCTGAATGTAATTGTAAATCACCTACGGATTGTTAGATTTCTTTATAGATTTGAACATTTTATTTGTTGAAAAATTGTTTTTTTCTAGTGGCTTACGATTTGTGCACGGAAATCTGCGGTAAAATATAAAAAAAAATTATGCAAATTGGGAACATTTTTGTACATTGGAAATTATTCGAACATTTTTCCCAATTATTCGAACACATCGAATAACGTGAAATTGTGTTATCGAATAACTAATTTCTTGGTGGTTATTCGAATTATTCGATGTACTTATTTGTTTTTTCCCAACACTAAATAATAGTTTAAATAAGGGCATCAAAAATAGAGGCAAACCAGGAAATGTGAAAAGATAATACACTGGATATTGAAAAAGGCAGGTCGATGAGGGGAAAAAATTGATTATGGGCAGGATTGTGAAAAGTGAAAAATTGATTCATTGATCGATTCTTTATTGATCGACTCAAATTGCGAGCGGACTCAGAATACAGCCACTGCTTGAGTCCAGTTAAGATTTGAGTCTGTTCAAATTTGAGTTCGAACAACATTTCAAGTTTTAATGTGTTTCAGATTTGATCACATTTGAATATTGATCGGACTCATATTTAAATGGGCTCAAATTTTAAGAGCACTCAGAGTTAAAGTCCGCTCGCAATTTGAGTTCATTGAGTTGAGTCGAAATTTGAATTTCTTGCAACTCTGATCATGAAATATATTACATTGTCTGTTTGGAGGATTATAACACGCCGTCCGATACTAGGGAAGCTTCCTCTACTCATGCCCGTGCGTGTTCATGCGATGCACAGACAAATTGACGATGCTTTCTATTTTCACGGATTTTATTATGATGAAGTATATTATGCCCTTTTATCTACCAAATCTAATGTGTTGGAATATTATAACTACATCTGGTTGAAAGTATGCCAAAGTTACACTTGTTCTACTCAGGATTTCAAAACCATTAGCATTATACCAATTTTGTCTAGGGTGCTTGAAAGGATCATCTTCGATCTGATGAATACCTTCACTATGAATAAGAAGTTAATTTTTTACAGGTAATTCGAGTTTAGATAGAATTATGACACCTTATCTGCTTTATTGGCGGTATCTGATGACGTACGGCAGTGTTTGTATTGTTTCGAACATTTCTGTTCTATTACCCACTCAATTTTGATGGAAAAGTTGATTCACAAAGGAAGCAATGAATCTATACTGACCAAATCTTCTCTGCTCTTTTAAATACTAAATGTTGGTCCCGCAGGGTTCTATTCCCGGAGTGAAAACCTTAATGTGGATTAAAATAGATAGAATTTCTTAAAATAATTATTTTTATTTTTCGCACAACCAACGATCAAACTAGCGACTTTCCATTTGGATGCAGAGACCACATCTTCTTAAGAAATTTTTTTTAAACTTCTAAATCCGTCCATACTGTGCCAAGCTTTATCTTCGGTTTCTTCTAACTTTGTATATCTTAAATTTCAGCATTTTTTTGAGTAGAACACCTGGTCTACTTTGAAATTCAAGTGGTCTCTCACCACTCTAAAGGCATGGCATTAAGTGTCATCATTTTAAAAGATCATTAGCAGGCACAAACTTAAATTTACATGTTCATATTCTAGAAAATTTAGCTTCTCGGCTTCGTCTGAACGTTCTGATAGCTGATATGGTCTTATGAGTTAGCTATTGATGACCCCTGACCAAAGGTTCTCGTTGAGCTGATGCTGAAAATTGGCAGGGCACACTAAATGTGACTACCGAGATCCCTTAACTTAGACTTCATTGACTCTTTCGTTTGGGGCTATTACAAACAGCTGAAGTAGCCTAAGGAAATGTTTGCGTGTAATGTGGACAAGAAAATAAATTTTTTTTGAGAAGATCTGGTCTCTGCATCAAAGTAGAAGGTCACTAGATTGAATATTTGTTGTAAAAAAAAAATAAAAACTACTATTTTAAACAATTCTATTTTATTTTTAATTAAGCTTTTTATTCAAGTCATATGTTGTGTCCTAGGAATAGGTTCATATACGGGATAATTGTTGATGAAATAAGAAAGTTTTTGAAGTAGCCACGAAGAAAATTTTCCACTTACTTTTTTCACTATGGCTTTTCAGAGTCAAAGTCCAAATCATCAAGCGCTTATCATACAGGAGTCAATCACCCTGTTTTCTTTATCCATAATTGATGGGATACCCTGTGTATGAATTATAATTCGTAACTGCTTAGGACTTTTCTGGATCCAAGTTTTTATCTTCGTATTATTATAACAAAGTGTAACCATAGCAATTAAGCTTAGCTCTGTAAGAGTTTACAGGAAGGTAAGAAAGCCTGTCCGAATTTGTTTGCTTTGATTTGCAAACTATCGTCAAAATAGAACCAAACCAAGTTAATAGTTGTCTTAGTCGCGAGCAATCCGGTAATTTCACTATTATACAAAATAGGTAATATCGATAGCATAGACCTAAAACTGGACGGGCTTGTCTTCACATTACGTCACTTATTCTTATAATGAGATGAAGACGAAGCTAAAGACTTGCATCCGGAGAGGCTCTTAGGTAAACAAGATGTTTTGAAAATGTAAGCGGTGCTTTTTAGTAGAAAATGTTAACTAATTAAACTTCCAAATTCTCCTGCAATTTGCTTCCTGGACCAAGAAAAATTCAATTATATTTTAATTTTTACCTTCACAACGAAACCTATTCTCCTAGCTTTACCCATTTCTTCAAAACAGGTCTTTTCATTTTAACGTGTTTGCACACCTGCTGATCGAATTCGGGTTAACTTATATCAAGACTATTAAAGAAGATTTGCTCTATTAAAATGCGGAAATCTACTACTACACATAAACTATTTCAATGTCAAAGTGTGAGAAAACAAAGTTATCGGTAGGTGGAATTTTTTTTCTGTGAGTATAGATATGAGGAATAAAACAAAGTTCCAAATGAATGATGAAAGCTCTAGTATAGATCTTAATATGGAAAAAAGGTTTATAATGAACCAAGATCATTTATTAAAATAAGTTCAATAAGCACATCATTATTTTATAATTCCAAGTCATTGTATCTGTTTTGTGGAAAATATAATACACTCATTCTTTCCAAAGTTCAGTGGGCTGATTTAGATTCTGTCAAGAGATTAATTTGTGTATATTCGACTGAAGATGAGAACAGCCTGATGAGTTATTAATTACTCTATAAATTTTGGGTTTAAAAGTGTTTATCAGTGACTGTGTTGTTTATGTTATCTAAGAGGTTATTAATGCATATTAGGAACAGAATTGGGCCAAGGATAGAACTTTGAGGAACGCCCGAAAGTCTATGACTGCCCAAGTATGATTTGAACCATCAAAATAAACGCATTGTCCGATTAGACTTACCAATTAATCATCAATTTTTGAATATAGATAGATAAAAAAACGTTAAGTACATCCACTAGTAAAAGAACACCAATGTGTACCGACACTTTCACGCGACATTCTAATTCCTTTTTTTCCCTTCCTGTTTTCCTATTTTCCTTTTCGCTTTCCGATAAATAAACTTCAATTTAAAACATATTAATTTTTGAAACTAGAGTTAAGAGATTTTCACCCAGGTTTATGTTGGTACTTCTAAACTAAAGTTTAATCGCATTCCACAAAACATCTCTTTCGTTGATTCACACTCCCCCTTAGATAGAACAAACTTAAAAAAATAAATGAATATGCATAACAACTATATAAGCAAATCTTTTAGGTAGGTTAGTGTGCATTTTAGGTGAGAAAAATAAAGTTCTAACCTCATTTCATTTATATTTGCAGCTAAAACTAAAAACTACATTTTTCCAAGCCACCCTTAAATGAAACGTGGTGCACACGTACGAATTCATGACACAAAAAGTGCACAGAGTTAATGCACAGAAAATGTTACATTCCGTGTAATGAGCAGAGTTCAAAATGCTAAAAGCACCTGGAAGGCTTAAAATTGAAAATCAAAAGCTTCATCACCCCCGTTCGTCTCAATTATCCCCTAGAGTTCTTTCTAGGCAGGAAAATTAAATCGCAAAACAAGACAAGTTGAACGGATTGAAATCTCTGCAATGGGGTAAATTGTTGAGGTAATGGAGAAAGAATTGCATTGTCCCTACCAGAGAGCGCAAGACTTTCGGTGGAGGGAAAGGTGCTGGTGTTGGCTGGCTTCACCACTTCGGGAGGAAGGTGCCTAGTGTTTGCTATGACAACAGTTATATAGCTGTATGATGGCTTTATGAGTTGTTGGCTTTATGTGCAGAATTGTCTTTCGCCTCAGGACTTTTTTGTTACTCACTTCCAAAAAGTCAGGGTTTTACAGTTCCCCCCCTCCCCATAAATTCGTTTCATTAATAGGAGCAGTATAGAAACCTGTGAAAGGGACAAATTTTTCTTCATTAAAAGAGTGCATTTAATTTATGAAGTACTCTACAAAGTTTTAGTGTTGTACACATCCAAAAACTAATAAACTCTCTACCTTTTCAAGTACACTTAAAAAGATTTTTGTAATATACTCAAAGTCAGAAATTATGAGTTGTTAGTAATTTTCGAAGCTATAGTGAACGATTTAAATGACTCAACTAGCGAAACTAAAAGAGCGCTATTATATAAAACTGTTTTAAAGATGCATTTACAAATCAATAAGGTTTTAAGTCCAAAAAACTCTAAGAACCACTGATGTTGCAGGTGCTTCCGGTTTTTTATATCCGCTGCAATTAATCTAAAAATATCCTGCCTAGAGCAAGAAGATTCCTTCCCAGGTATTGTTTTGTTGCTTATATGTCTCATTTTTAAATCAAGCTTAGCAATCTTCTACGAAGTGAGTGGCTAAATAGTTAGTGAGTAATATAACACTAAAAAATTTTGTGGCTATTGAAAGACGTAGGCTGTACTCCTGTCCGTTGTTGTATTCGGTTGAAGATGCCAGTAGGAAATCCAGCCATTGATGAACATGGTAATGAATAATTTTACCGAAGAAAAATAGAAGTCGCCAGCATCAGTTACCTGGTCATGCAAAGGATGAGGTAACATTGAATGTTGATGACAGAGTAATGCAGAGAGTATTGTACCAGAGAAATTTGCTTTGGCAGTAAAAATTGAATATTTAACTTAAACCTTACCTTTACCCTTACATTCTCTCTATAGTGAATTAGTCAATGAATAATGTATCAAAGAGTAATTCATGAATTTCCAATGGTATCCCTTGTGTTAAAATTCTTTCTACAACTCAGTTGAAAGCTTTCATGGCATTTACAACGTTATTTGCGTCGCATATTCAATTAAAAAAAGGAACAAACGTTTACGTCACAAAAGGTCTGAGCTTTCGGCATAGGCTGAAGATGAATTCAAGCAATGATACAACCTAAATGTCACGTTGGGCTGCGCTGGCGTAATATAAAGTATGATGGATGCAGCTTTGAATATACGGTTATGTGATGTAATTATTAGGACCTCGGCCACCATAGATTATGTGCAAAGTAAATTTTCGGGTCTTTTCAAGGAATTAGGCCATCACGCCGTCATATTAAATAACAAAGAGAAATCTTTCAAGGAGTCTTGTCGGCAAAATTGTGGTTATGGTAATGATGTAAGTGGCCTCACTATCTCAGAGAAAGTGAGCCGTTGTTTCATTCTGCACCAGAGTTAATCTCGAGCGGGTGACAATCTTGTTTATGTAGTACCCTGTCGCAGTTTGTTTAGCAAGAAGTTCAGAGATGCCTTGAGCTTCGATTTAACTTTGCGTAAGCACCTTGCGATTTCGAGTTCCCAGTTTCGGATTAATAAAAAGCTTGAACAACCCTAATTTATGGATTTTATCCCACTACCGCTGTCCACTCTTTCCAGCTCCATTTGTGAATGAGGTCCTGAAAAGGCATATACCCAACACAAGAACCAGTTTCGACTAATAAAGTCTTATATTTGACCTCCTCTTTGCCAGGGAATCAGCTATTTCATTGCCTTGCATTTAAAAAAAAAGTTTTGGAGTGTTTCGATCTGACGGTAAGGCACTGATCTTGTCGGTGGTGGCCCTGGCTTAGTCCGTCATGCCATGGACACTCACTGAGCCATCTAAAAGTCTTACCCTTTTTTGACTTGCTTTCAAAAACAAGTACGAATTATATGGGAGCAAACATGAGGGAATATTTCCCAAAAACTTTCATGTATTTAACAAAAAGACAGGAAAATTCTTGGGGTGGAATACTTTAATTAAATATTTCGCTTATTTTCGTTCCATTGAAACAAGAAATTTGGAAAATTGTGTTGCAAAATTTAGTTAGCTATTCCACACTCTAAAATTTTCGAATTTCTTATTTCAGTGGAACCAAAATAATCGAGATATATTTCGATTTTTGATTTTAAGCTCAACTTCTTACAATCTGCCTCTACACTTTGCATCTACTCTCCATATCGAACCTTATATTAACAGCGAAAATCCAATAAAGTCAATACACAGCTGTGGAGAACTCCTACCGAAGAGAGGACTAGCCCGCCGTGTGCATCGGGGCTTCTTAAAGACTCCAACTTTTTTCCGACATGCGCCACTTTACCCAGGGGAGGACGATTTATTTTCATAAATTATTCCACAAAAATTTTGCAAATATTACGTAGTTAAAGTAGATTTGTTACACGAAATTCTAGCATTTTTTCAGATTTTTCTTCAACTTTAATCATAGTTAAAAATCGTAAAGCCCTAAAAGACCTCCGTTGCACACGGTGTTAGTAAACTCTACGTTGCACACGAAGGCCTAGTTGAAAATTATGAAGACACTATTCAGAATATTTCCAATAAAAAATTTCCTTTCATTTCAACACTAAATTCACCTTTGCGCCCAGCAGGTATGTAAAGTGGAAACCTCCATGTCTTCAGGATTTCCCAGTGATGGACATTTAAACACCAGAAATTAACGGCGAATCTATTAAAATCAAGTTGGACGTAAAATTGTAAGGCAATTAAGCACCTCAATTCGCCCCTGGCCGGAAAAGGTTGAAAATTCCGCGGATATTACTGCATAAAATCTTAAAAGCGTAGAGGGATTTTCACTTTTCAACGGTAAGAAATGGGAGACGATGGCACTTAATCGCAATTTTATTGTACTTAATACCCATGGTATTTCGAAATAAGACTACTGTAATGTTTGGAACACCTATTCATGTATCGAATTTCCTTTCATTTCAGTGTTTTAGGTCGAATACTTGAAGTTCGGTGCCGTTTAAGAATCTCATCCGTTTCTGAAAATTACGAGTTGCGGAAGGATGGCTAAAGTGGATAATTCCAACGAACTTATCCAGTTAGCTTACCGTCCTCCTGTCTTACCCATTATCTTTCGATTTTATTTCGCTTTCAGCATTTCGTTTGCCCCTTCTGCACCCTAATTGAAGTAGATTTTCACATTGACTAGATGTACAGTGGCAGGAATTAATTGCCGTTTCATTATTGGGATTTTCTCGTCGAATTCCTTGATACATCTCAATCCATAGTCAACTGGCAGGAATTAAAAGGGAAGAAGTTAAAGGAAATTAATGGGGTTTTTAACGTTTTTTAGTGAGAATAAAATGTTGGGTTTATAATTTGACCTTGTGATTTTTACGGCCAAAGTAGTCTAGTTTCCTGGGCCTGAAGCGAATGCGTCCCGACATCAAAATAATGACTTTGAGGGCAGTTAAAAAATGATTTTCTTAAATTACTTTGTAATAAAATAAATTGCTGCTTTTAAAAAATTTGTGGTCTCTATGTATCCCTGAAATATTATATCCGGTACAAAATTGTCAAGGTTGAATCCCCATAAATGATAATTTCCTGTTTCTTTAGAAAGGAGTAGGTACCCCCGCTTTCCTCAAATCCTACGATTCCTAGTAAGGTGAACTTTTACATTTTTACATAATTATTTACAAAGCTTTGGATTACCACACGGAGGTTAGGTTTCGATGATCCTTAATACGACAATTTAGTTTTAGCAAGTAAGTTCACATTTTCTAGCCTACGAAGGAGTTTAAAGCATAAAACCTGTAGACACTTTGGCGTCCTAATTAGAATTGCTGGAGATTTATGGTTTTTGTCCTAAGAATCGTTGATTCCGCCCTGCACCTTATAAATGGAAAAATTGTCAATGTTTTTAATAACGTCAATTTTATGTTG